>JAJAGP010000371.1:0-55202 GCA_025084515.1 Ancistrus triradiatus | reverse complement strand
CAGTGACCCATTCTGAGCCCTTGGTGTGTTTTGGAATGGGCTAGGGTTACATGGACACGGGTTTGTTTAGTTTTTTGTTTTTACTCATTGTTTCCTTTTATGGTCTTTTGATATCAGCTTTGAGTCGTTGCCATGGACACAACTCATCTTTGCGTCTGACGAACGGTCATCACGTCGAAGATGAAGTCATCAGCTCATCGACAGTGCTCTCCACCAACTGGTAATTATCTGACATTATATGCTGTCGTAAGTTATGCTAATTTGTTCTTACATTGATAATAACAATAATAATAATAATAATAATAACACACATAACACAGACTTCTAGTGGAAGGGTTCGTCTGTCATAGTCACACCTGTTCATCAATTAAAGCATTTAGCCTCGTAGGGGCAGTTGGATGAGATGAGTTCAGGTGTCCACAAACTTTTGGCCATAATATGCTGACCCTAACATGTTTGTTCTGTGTCAGGTCTCAGAGAGGGGAGGATGGAGAGCAGAATAAGAAGAACAAAAGAACAGCAGAGTTTTACTCTGCTGGGCTGCCAAGGTACACAGCGCTGGATGCAGTGGGCTGGGTACACACACACACACACACACACACACACAGCACAGGTGTGCACAAAGTTTTAGCTAAAGATGTTTAATGATAAGTGTGTTAAGTATATTTGTGTGTGTGTGTGTGTGTTTAGGGTGCCGCGGCGGTTCTGTTCATGCAGCTCTGCAAAAGGATCCACTCTCAGTTTTCCTCTGTTGGTGATCAGAACCCGGGACCGAGCCGCCGCCCAGATTCGGGTCTCATCCACAAATGCGCACACAGGGTCCTGCTTCAGATGTGTGAGTGCTGTCAGTCGTGTGCATGAATAATCCACTGAACAAGGAGAGCGAATCATCCACACTGTCTGATTTATTCATTTACACCAGCCAGGTGAATCGTTTGAACTGTTTATACCAGCTGATCGAATCGTTTGCCCTTAGTTGATTGAATCACTTGCGCTGGCCAATTTGATTACTTACACAGGCCAATCGAATCTTTTACCCCAGTTGTTTGAGTCACTTGCACTGGCTGAGTGAATCAATTACAGCCATTGTTCGAATCATTTACATGAGCAGTTTACAGCAGCTGTTAGAATTATTTGAATTTGAGCTCAATTGAATCACTTTCACTGGCTGATTGAATCACTTTCTCTGGATGGATGAATCACTTTCACTTGCCGACCAAATCATTTTCACAGGTCAATCAAATCACTTTCACTGGCCGATTGAATCACTTTCACAGGCCGATCGAATCGTTCACACCAGTCACTCACCAGCTGATTGAATCACTTTCACTGGCCGACCGAATCACTTTCACTTGCCGGTTGAATCACTTTCACAGGTCAATCGAGTCGCTTTTGCTTTCCAATTTATTCACTTTCAAATTGAATCACTTTCACTGGCCGATTGAATCTCTTACCCCAGTCAATCAAATCATTCACACCAGTCACTGACCAGCTGATTGAATCACTTTCACTGGCCGTCCGAATCACTTTCAGTGGCCGACTGAATCCCTTTCACTGGCCGACTGAATCACTTTCAATGGCCGACTGAATCACCTACACTGGATTATTGAATCACTTTCATTGGCCGACCGAATCACTTTCACTGGCCGACTGAATCACTCTCACTGGCCGACTGAATCATTTCTTCTTCCAGTCTGCAGCCGGGATGTGCTTCCCCGAGGGGTGTGTCTGGTAGGTGTGACGGGGGCACCAACGAGTCCAGAGCAAAGTAACAACAGCGGTGTTCTGAACTACGGTACTAATACACAACCTGCACATACCGGCTCTGACCAGCAGGAGGAGACACTCGATGACAACTTCACAGGTAAGTATTTGCTTAAACCTCTGAGCAGGGCCCTTTGTATTGAATATTAGTACAGTGTGGTGTGCAGGCTCTCATCAGTTTCATCTCTGCTTTCTTTTGTTGTGCAGAAGAAAGTCTCCATGACTTTGCCGCTGCTCAAACCCAGCCCTGTGTTAGGGAGGACCCACTCGTACAGGTGCTTGTCTCTCTCATATAGCTCTGTGATCTTTACCCTGGTGTTAAAGGAGACCTTTGACCCTTGTTCATCGTTCTGCAGAGGTCACTGACTCTGGAGGAGGCGGAGCAGAACCTGAAAGCCGTCGCAGACAACAGCGTTCCCATAATCCTCAACATCATGGGTACGGAGACGCAATAAAACATTTAAAAAACTCCGGATTTATTATCACACTTGGTTTAATAAATATAGGTTTATTAATGTTAGGTTTGTACGTTGTAGTAAATATCTAACTTTGATTAATAGTCTAATGTGTGTTTATTTTAAATTAAGTTTTACTTTTAATTGTCATAATTTTAATATGTAGTAACAGATAAAGTGTGTAGAAGCGTTATTTTTATTGGATATTAATTAAAGATTGAGTTCATTTAATTGTAATCATATAAGGTTTGGTCTGTTTTGTGTGTGTGTGTGTGTGTGTGTGTGTGTGTGTGTGTGTGTGTGTGTGTGTCAGGGTTGGAGAGTGCTAAAGCAGGGGATGATGGGGCAGCGTTTCAGTTTTTTCTGGCCTCAGCTCAGCAGAATTACAGCAAGGCTCAGTTTAATGTTGGAGTTTGTTACGAGAGGGGGCAGGGAGTTCACAAAGATCTAAACAAGGCATGTATGACCACACACACACACACACACACACACACACACACAATAACATCACAGTAACACACAATAACATCTTACCAAGCCATGGTATGAATCCTTGAGATGGATTTCCATACTGGACCATGATAAGCCCAGAAACAGTGAATAAGAAGCAGCCCTGTCATGAACACAATACAAAAAAACCTTCCAAAAATGTTTCCTGAAAGTCACTCTTATGTTTTGACTTTATAAGTTAACATTTATTAAGACTACTTTAAATGGCATGTAGAGGTTATTATTAATAAAAAGTCTTGTCTGTTTTATTTATTTGTGTGTGAGCAGGCACTGCGTTATTACAGGTCAGCAGCGGACGCAGGTCACACACAGGCTCAGTACCGCTGCGCTAAGCTCCTCCTGACCCGCAGAGGGCAGCAGAGCACTCCTGAAACGCACACCGCTACTGCCATCTCTCTCCTGCGGAGCGCTGCTGCTGCCGGTCTCACTCAGGTACTGAGAAGGAGAGAGATCATAAATGGAGATTGTTTACCCCCTCCCTCACTCTCACTGTGTCCGTGCCCCTCTCTCTCAGGCTCAGCTGTATCTGGGCGTGGTTCTCTCTGAGGTTCCAGACGCTGACGGAGTCTTATCAGTTCAGTATTTCCGAATGGCAGCACAGAGTGGAGTGAGTACCACAGCGTCCATAATACTACATACTGTGCCTACACCTGCACTGTTACTTATGCCAGCGCTGATTTACACACAGCTACTGCATATTCTGTGCCAACCACCGTACCACCCATACTACACATTATAGCCAAAGGGTTATGGACGCCAAGTAAAGTCGAAAACAAACTTATATATATTGCATTACACATATCCTAGGAGCAATCCTAGAGTGAGGAATAACTCCCTAAATGTTATAAGGAAGAAACTTTAGACTCAAAACACTAAATAAAATAAATGTGTGTGTGTGTGTGTGTGTGTGTGTGTGTGTGTGTGTGTGTGTGTGTGTGTGTAGGACAGTACTGGACTGCTGTTCATGGGTCAGTGTTATGAGAGAGGGTTTGGAGTTCCTCAGTGCTACAGAACTGCGGTGAGTTACTACGAACTAGCAGCAAGTAAAGGCAACCAGAAGGCCCGGGCCATACTGAGGGACCTGCACTGTCAAGAGGGGGGGGGGAACACACACACACACACACACACACACACACACACACACACACACACACACACACACAATAAACAAATAATGACACCAGCTGATATCCCCCTCTCTCTCTCTCTTTAGTTCTGCTGCGCTCTATTCCGTTCGGCTCCGTGTTTTCCGTCCTGATGGCAAGTGTTGGTGTAAATCTAAATCGCACATGTTCTCTCAAGTGTATCAGGAGGCCGGGGCCAAGCACCCATGCAGCAAAGCAATGATAGGTTCGACTCAGCCAAAGCCGCTTCCCCATTCATGGAGCACAGGGAGTCTGTTAGCTCCGCCCCATTTATTTGCTCCACCCACTTAACAGTAACAGTGGGTAATGGCGAAAGTGGTGGTGGATGATGATGAGGGGTGGGATAACACACACACACACACACCCACACACACACACACACTCACACACAACGATTGTATTTTTGCACTGACAGATGATAAAATCTCACAAAGCTTTTTTTTTTTTGTTAAAACAGGCACAAACACAACGACAACAACAAAACCCCACAGATGTGTGATGGATACGATTTTAATGAACCACACAAAAATTATAGCAATGGTGGGCAGGATGTCCACAAACATTAAAACCAAACGCACATCACACACACAACTGACAAAACAGTATGAATGTGTGTATAAAATCCAACGCACCAATAACAAAATAGGGAAAATTATGGAGAGGAAAATATCCACAAACATTTAAACCAAAGGATGGACGCACAACACACACACACACACAATTTATTGCTATTATCTGCACTTATGGATGATAAAACATCCACAAAGCTTTTTTTTTAAAACAAACACACACAACAACTGTTCTGGATAATTAAATATTCAGAAGATTTTTAAAACATTTTAAAGATGCGCACAACAAAATTTTTTAAAATGTCCGCCAAACATTAACCCACACACATCACACACATCTGACAAAAGAGTATAAATGTATGTATAAATCCAACACACACACAAGAACAAAATGATGCACTTATGGATAGTAAAATATCAACACACATTTAAAACAAGGAACACAAACACCAAAAATGATGTGAATGGCACTTTTGGGCAAAACCACAAGCATTTAAAACAACACACCACACACACACACAACAAATGCAAATAAATGTCCTTAGGATGGTGAAATGTACACAAACATTTAAAAAACCCCAATACACACACACAAAACAACAAAAGAATGCACTTATGGAAAAATATACAACAAATAATTAAAACAAGGACACACACACACACACAGGCGCTCAACAAAACGCACACATTTTGTACAGATCATACACACGCTGTGACTGATGGAAGCCTGGCTTTGAGGGCGGGGGTTTTTACTTCTGGGTTTGAGCTTTGAGCTTTTCTGGGGACGTCCTCCACCAATCGTGGATCGCCTTACAGTTTCGAGTGCTGTGATTGGTCGAGAGAGTTTTTAGTATTTAGCTGTTTTTTCTGAGCTAATGTCCGTTTCATGTATCCCATGTTTATTAAGCTGTGTGTTAGGGAGCTGCAGTTCTGGTGTTTCTGTAAGTGCTGTGTTTTTTATACGTATTTGAACGTGAACTCACCTAGAGGTGTTTATTTTTTCTACACATTTGGCTTGATTTAAATCAAGCCTGATTGCAGCAGTACTAGTATTCTTGATCACTTCTTCTGTGTTTTTGTTGTGTTTGGGCTTTTTTGCCAGAATGTAAAAGAATAAAGGCAAACTGCACCCCAAATCTTAGGATTTACAGTACTGTGCAAAAGTCTTAGGACCACCCCCTTATATTAGATATATACCATTATTTAGGATGGGTGTTCGGGTATGACCATATATTATTTATTTCTCAGTCTCTTTTATTAGAATGCACATAGGAAAAGACAGGAAATGTGTATGCAGTAGAAAAAACTGAAAACAAAAATAAAAAAAAAAAAAAAAAAAAAAAAAAAAAAAAAATAAAAACAAAAAAACAAAAAAAAACAAAAAAAAAAAAAAAAAAAAAAAAAAACAACAAAAAAATAAAAAAAAATAAAAAAAAAAAAAAAAAAAAAAAAAAAAAAAAAAAAAAAAAAAAAAAAAAAAAAAAAAAAAAAAAAACTGAAAACAAAAACATAAAAACAGCTTTCCTGGGGATTACAGGGTAAGCGTTAAGTGTGAACCTTCCCTTGATCATGAATGTATTTGGAAGGGCAGCACCCAAGAAACCAATTTTTCAGAAGGGAACCAGGGTGAAAAGGCCAAGACGTGCTAAAGCTCACAAAGGCTGGAATGAAGATCAGTGGAAAAGAGGATTATGGGGCAATGACGTGTTATATAAGGTCATTATAGCATCAACAAGCAACAAGTCTAATGGTGGCCTAAGACTTTTGCACAGCACTGTTCACCTGATTCCTAAAGTCTCCTCAGTGTAGCTTCTGCTGCTTTAGTCAGAGGCTTTAATCTGATGTGCCTTCGCAGACACACACACACCTGCATCATGAGTGCGTTTGTATAAACATAACGACATCGTAACGTCATAGTAAAGGCCAAACTCTGTCTCCATGGCAACGGATGGCTCGTGT
Source organism: Ancistrus triradiatus (assembly GCA_025084515.1). Taxonomy (NCBI): domain Eukaryota; kingdom Metazoa; phylum Chordata; class Actinopteri; order Siluriformes; family Loricariidae; genus Ancistrus; species Ancistrus triradiatus. Next base: position 48,800 of record JAJAGP010000371.1, on the reverse strand, counting down.
TCTTTCATCTCGACTGTGAATTGACGCTGGAATGTTTATCACAAAATAAAGACACTTTGTACTGCCGAGCTTGGTGTCGTTTTATTCTGATCATTTGGTTTGATCAAATCGCACAATGGCTTCCAGCAGTGCTTAGGATTTAGGGAACTTCTTTGAAGACCTGTAAATGTTTCTGATCTTCTGCTGTGCCCAGGGCTGTGCTGCTCTTAAATAAGTTTGGAATTAATAGAAAGAAAAGGAAACATAAACATTCCTGATAAATGTTCTTGAAGCAGCAGTGCGTTACATTATTTCTTATAGAACAGGGTGATGTCATTCGCTCAGCTGTGCGCGAGCCTTGCGCTCAGAGCTCTGATTGGTCTAACCAGGAACGACAGTCATGAGAGTCCGGCTATGGAGAGCCATATGGGTCCAAAACCTGGAGAATTTACACACTGGTATTTTAGTAAAGTAAGAGGACATGGAAATGTCTGTCAGGGTTGTGTTTTGGTATAAAACGCTTTTTTTGTGTGGACTATAAACATAGCATTAGTAATTAAAATAATGGTATATCCTTTGAAGGTTTGTAAAGGTTGTGCAAAAGTATTGTCTTGGTTATTGCCTTTATCTAGTAATTTATTTCCATTTTACTAATGATCACATTCATACTGCAAATGATTGCAGTCAGCTGTTAAGAAGAACAGAGCAATCAAAGATATGTAATGTAATAAACTTAAATATAATAGCCATGAATACACCTGTAGTATAATACACACACACACACACACATACATATACTCACACATTTAGCAACAAAAATGTTTTATTCTATAAATTACTGACAAATTCCTTATAATATATTTATTTGCAGCCATGTCAAAAGCATTTATTTGCTGTAAATGACCGCTGTTCAAAATAACAAAGAAGTTTGGAGTTTAGACTGTTTGGTTCAGTCCCACTGTGTGTGTGTGTGTGTGTGTGTGTGTGTGTGTGTGTGTGTGACCGTTTCTTTACTGACTTCAGGAGTCACTGAGGTGATCAGTACAGCCCATGCTTCTTCCACGGTTTGCCTGTGGGATTAGATTCTGATTAGCTGTGACGCAGTGAAGATTGGGACTTGTGGCTGTTTATGACCCGTATGGCAGCTCCATGCAGGGCAGTGCGAAGAGGAGGAGGAGGAGAGAAACCCAGCTGACGGTGGGATCAGGGCAGCAGAAGCTCATCTCATCAGGCGCAGACTCTGCAGATCAGAGATTACTGTCTGATTGTGGAGCAAATCCGTCGTGCCTGGCTCTGTGTGCACCTGAGGTGAGTGTGTGCTGTTCACAGACATTGTGCAAGATGATGTCAGGCTGTGGCACGAGGAAGAGGAGGATGATGAGGAGCAGGAGGAAGGGCTGTGCCCCCTCATTTAGGACTGACTCATAGCGACATGCTGTAACTTTGATGAGGGGGATTTACTGAGGAGTTCTATTCAAAGCTCAGGTTATGTGATGCACAATAGAGGGTGTGTGTGTGTATGTGTATGTGTGTGTGTGTGTGTGTGTGTGTGTGTGTGTGTGTGTGTTATCCTTATTGCTGTGTCATCCGTTGGTGATAAGTGGCCTGCAGTCTCAGGGAAAATGCCAGTCAGGTCGCAGCTGATGCGGGTGTGTTATGCTGTGTGTTATGCTTTGTGTATGTAGTGTGTCTTTTGTTTAGCAGGGATGTAGATATTATTTAGTAATTGTTGTCCTGATAATTTGGTGCACTTCAACATGTAAAACTCAATAAAGTAATAATAATAATAATAATAATAATAATAATAATAATAATAATAATGATAATAATAATATTAGTAGAAGTACTACTACTACTACTATTGATAATAATAATAATAATAATAATAATAATAATAATAGTAGAAGTACTACTACTACTACTATTGATAATAATAATAATAATAATAATAATAATATTAGTAGAAGTACTACTACTATTGATGATGATAATAATAATAATAATAATAATAATAGTACTACTACTACTTATACTACTATTAATAATAATAGTGATAATTAAAAACAACAATAGTGATTACAGTAATATTAGAATAATTATTAATGATTATTAATAATATATTAATATATATATATATATATATATATATATATATATATATATAACTTAAATGATATATAAATAGAAAAAAAAAATTATTATAAAAATATGATAAAAAATGAATGATTATAATGATAATAACAATTATCGTTGTTCTTGTTATTGTGTTCAGTGTTGCAAAATTTATTAGAACCTTATTTATGTCACTTACTAACACTATACTATTAGTGGGTAGCTCCATCCTTTGCTCTCTAAACAGGTTCAGTTCTTCGGGGCATGGATTCCCCAAGACATTGGAAACATTACTTTGAGATTTGAGGTCGACATTGTCCTGTTTCACCGGATCCCAAAGGCTTTCTATTGTATTCAGATCCTGTGACTGGGAAAACACTGAAATAAAATGTTTCGGAGCCCTGTTTGAGACGGTTCTGCTTTGCTTTATCATGCTGGAAGTTTCCATTTTGAAGATGGGTCAGTTGTGGCCATGATGGGGTGCACATGGTCAGCTCCAGTACTCACGTAGGCTGTGGCGTTCAGGCTACGACTGATGGTATTATTGAGAGAAAACAATATTTAAAATATATTTAAAAAATATGTCCATCTTATTGTTCTTGTCTGGTTGGTGGGTTACAGTTCTATGAATCAGAATTCTTATGAGCTTCTCCTGTCTGTTTCCTGTCAGACTTCATAGCATTGTTCAGTCACTACCCTCTGATCATCTTCATAGCAGTCAGTTAGTGAGTTTGTGTGTCAGGTGCGTATCATTATCCTATTAATACACCGGTAGTTGTTGTTTATTGTAGATGTGTTTAATGGTTTGTGTTGTGTTTTAAACCTAGGTTTTATGATCCATTATGATCCATCCTGGACCAATCCCAGTTTGCAGTGCAGGCTTTTGATGTTATTACAGGAAGTCGGTGTTCATAAATCGATGCTGTCTGGTTGAAGCCTCTCATGTTTCACATGCTTGACTGTTACAGTTCTGCAGATCTGAACCGGATATGTAACTCCCTCAGCCACAAAACACTTTGTGCTTTCACAGTCAGTTTGGACTTATTACTGAAAATTCTCTGATCTCTCTGATGCAATCAGTTTTTAAACACACACACACACACACACACACACACACACACACACAGTCTTATGTTTTTTGTACTTATTGATCAAATTCATTTATTGTTTACAGTCCATGCTGGCAGAGTGTGTGAACCTCATGGCTGATGATTTCTAAAAAGCTAATTAGTGAGATCATTGATTACATTTACAGCATGTGCCCTTATCCAGAGCGACTTACAATTGGTACAATCTTACAATCCAAGCAATTGTAGGTTAAGGGTCTTGCTCAGCTTGGCAGAGGTGGGATTTGAACCCTGGACCTTCTGGTCCATAGTCCAGTACCTTATCCGCTAGGCTACTGCAGTCCCACAATTGAGTAGTGATTGGAGGTGTGGGTTTTCTAGCTGCTCTTTTACAGAAAAATCTGGTCATGGAAATCATTAGAATGAATCCAGATGGACCTCAGAAGAATTTTAGAGATGCATGAAGCTAGAAAAAGTAATTCTCAAGTCCTGATGTTCATCAATCTAATAACTATCTATAAATGGAGGAACACTAGAAGTGCAAATATTACACAAACAACCAGAATTGCTCAGAATCGTGACGGGCTGTGACCGGTGGTCAGTGTCATATTACTGATAACCGATTCTGTGCCGGTCACATTTAGCCACACACCAAAGCAGGGCTTTGACTAATGTCAATTCAGAATTCAGTTCATGTCTCTAGGGAGATTTAAACAGAGTACTTGTACCCTTGCACTAAGGCTCGTATCAAGGCTGACATAAAGTACAAGTTGAGCGTGTTTGCAGTGATTGATATTTTTAATATTTAGAAAATAAAGCCACGTACAAGCCGACGCCTCCTGCTTCTTTCTTTTCACAGTTGTTTCTGGATGCTGCCATCTATAATTCTTAAACAGTAAGAAAATCAGAATCAGCCAGCCATATATTTATAAAAATAGGGAATCGCAGTCGGCCAAGACGATCGCAGTCGCTGCATCTCTACAAACAACACAATGTGGAGCGCAGATGGAGGTCAGAAAGAATTGCAGCGTAACTGCAGAAGTCCTTCAGATTACATTGAACTGAAGTCCCGCCCTTGTTGATTCAGAGACTCCGGCCAAAATAAAGACGATAAAACTACTTTGATTAATAGGGATTGATTCAAACGCTGTTTGGTCTTCCTGTGAGTGTGTGTGTGTGTGTGTGTGTGTGTGTGTGTGTGTGTGTGTGTGTGCCTGTTTATAAGGGCTTACTGCAGTAATAATGCCATCTCATCACCTTACATTGTAGCTTGTCTTGTTTCAGATCTGCTGCTAACACACTTTCCACCAGCATCGACAACACACACACACACACACACACACACACACACACACACACACACACACACATAATCATACCCAAAATGTATAAAGCATCTGATGTATCAATCTAGCCATTTTTATGTTAAAGGTCTTTGGGTGTATTTCACAATGATAGCAATATCTGAAGTAAGTAGGAATGTGAGGATACACATCTACGTCTAGGCATTGTATTACGTCACAAATATGGTGTGTGTGTGTGTGTGTGAGAGAGAGAGAGAGAGCGAGCATGTATGTATGTTGGCATGTTATGTTTATTGAGGTTTTGCTTTAAGTGGTTTGCTGACATGGCAGCCTTTACATAAGTGATCAGGGCCTAAGAGAGCTTCATTCTCCCACGCACAAGTATGCACGCACACACACACACACACACACACACACACACACACACACACAGGATAGTATTTTTTATATAGTGTACAGTAACAGAGTGCTTTTTCTTTACAGTATACAGTATTGTTTGGCCCCTAGGGGGTGCTGTAGCTCACCAGAGGACGATGTGAGTTCCAAAATCGTGTATCATGTGATGACTTAAGTACATAGTGGTGACATCAGCTTCTTAAACTATTCCATGAAATGTTTTGACAATTTGATCATTATAAATGATGCGTCCCCTTTACATGCCACCATCACACTTTGGCATTTTGCATGACTGGCTTTTCACACACATGATGTCTGATACTTCTTTAATACTTAGTGTATGTTTATTTTTCTTTATTTTCAAGTCGTTAAACCCATTTCTTTCTCTCTCTGTCCCTGACGCAGTAGCTGACCGATCAGGCGAGGATGTCGCTGCACAAACCCATCCTTAGACGCAGTGCCTCGACATTAGAATCGACCAATCGCGGCAGCCATTCAATCACCCCACCTACCTTCCTCAACCTGCGCTCGTCCCACAACCACCAGGTGAGCCGTGACATCACAAGGGGGGGCGTCCCCGCAGAGCCTCAGTGTTTGGCCCAGTTCGGAAAGAACCGTCACAAATATGCTCTGACCAACCTGCAGAACGCCATGGGACTGGATGAGAACCCTGCATCCGGGCGAAATAAACCCGCCCCGACGAAATCTGCCTCGTCCTCTTCCCTCTGCTCATTTTCTCTGTCCCTGTCGGCGTCCAACCCCAAACTGGCGAAAAACGGAACCAACCTACAGCTGAAGGAAACGCAGTTCGACCTGAGCAGGACGGACACAAACCGCAATGACATCACGGCCGAGAGCGGACGCGATTGGCCCGACTCGTTGGCCAAGGACGAGGAGAAGAACGCGCCGTTCCGACGAAGGACAAAGAGCTTTCTGGAATATCATCGCGAGGAAGAAGAGGAAGATTCTCCCAGGAAAGAAGTCAAGACGCCACCTGAAGACAAGCCGTGCCCCCCAAAACTGGAGCCCCAAAACTGGGCCAAAGAAAATTGGGTGGAGCCTCATCTCACGCTCCCTCAGAACCACCTGCTGCTTCTGCCCAATGAGGAGGAGGAGGAGCACCAGAGCCCTGCTCACACACACCTGAGCCCCATCCACACTCCACTGAGTCAGGGGAAGCGAGTGAAGGAGGACAGGGGCAAAGACGAAGTGGTGTCCAAACCAAAATCTGTACCCCTGGAAAGGAAAGGAGGAGAAAGACAAGAGGCTCCACCCAATTCCCTGCCCATTGCTCGATCTCTGGTCCCACCCACTTACCTACCCCTGGTTCCATCGACTGTGGCGAATGAGAGACCGGTGGAGCAGGAGGAAGACGATGATGAAGATTCAAGCTGGACGACTCTGTCTCAGGAGAGTCCATCCTTAGAGACGCCACAGGAGACAGGTGAGTTCATCCAGTTCATCCATCAGTCGTCTGTGTGCTCTGTGTCCATCCCTCCAGGTTAATTGGTGTCTCTAAAGTACCCCTAGTATATGAGTGTGTGAGTGGATGTGATCTATGATGGATTGGCACCCTGTTTAGGGTTGTTCCTGCCTTGTGCCCTGTGCTGCCGCGACCCTGACCAGCTGACCCTGATCAAGCCCTTATCCAGAGCGACTTACAACTGATATGCTCTTACAATCCAGGCAAATGTTGGTTAAGGGTCTTCCTCAAAGACCCAGCAGTGGCAGCTTGGTGGGATATGAATCCTGGACCCGGTCCCAATCTTTACCTGCCAATCTGCCAGGGTTCAAGTCAGCTGATCCATGTTTGTGTCATCATTTTATCTATTTATCTGTTTATATATTTCTTCTTCCATCCACTTATGCCTGTGTATCCATTCATATGTCGGTCTGTCTATCAGTGTGTCCCTTTCATCGATTTAATAAACATCAAGCCAATGTATGTCTGTGTTGAATGCAGGCCCTTGTAGTGACTCTGTGCTGCCCCCTGTTTGGAGAGGCGAGGATGACGTCACGTCTGGTGCTTATGTCTGGCACGGCAACGCCCAACAGGACAGATATGTTACTGAGAGCACACAGCACCAGGAAGTGGGGACGGGTTCACTGGGTGTTCCTTCATCTAAAAGTCAGAGTGAGGTAAACGCACACACACACTCACACACACACACACACAGTCCAACCTCATGCTCGTCTGTCCATAAGTTCATCCATGTATCAGTTTGTAAATCTCATGACCAGTCGTCCAGCGGTTCACACTGATATCTTACACCACTAATGGTTTCATTTAAAGGCGGGTAGTGGAGCACTTTAGTTTGAAAGCCATGCAGGAAGCACATTAGCTTCCATTACACACAAGTTCATTTAGCTTCATTCAAAAATGGAATATCCGCAATGGTACCGTGTACCTGGTACCAAGCTAATTTTGTCCCATAAGGAATAATATAACTTGAGTTGGAGGAGGCATCATCTGCAATAATGGAGTTGTACTGCACATTAGCTCCCTGATGTATGATGGGGATATGTTCAACAAATCCTTCATAAGCTAAATGGATCATGAACCGATGAGTTTAACAAGTGTTTGGTGTATCAGAGCAGAGACGCGGCCGAGGTTGGCGTCTTATTTGCATTTTCCGGTCCACCTTAAATGAGTGCAGTTACATTATGGCGCCTGTAGATGGAGACTCAGCCTCATGATAAGTTATGATGAGTAAGTTGATGTTACATTAACCTACAGTTGGCAAAAATAATTAACACAAAGCTTATTTTATAATAAAGTGTTGAAAAATCCCATTTAGTGACTGAAAGTTAAAGTTAAAAGTGAAACACTTACTCTATTGCTGAACTGCAGCCTGTGTTCTGGATGGAGCATTCAATTCCTGTTTTCCTTTCGGTTGGCTCTTATAAACTAACCTTTTTAGGAGCCATGGGGAATTATTTGCACTAAGAATACAGTGCTGTAGCTAAAAATAAGAAGGATAAAGTAAAAATAAAGAAAAACACAGTGGAGATCGTCTCTGAGCAAGGCTATTGTGAATCTGAATCGCTGAATCACTCTGTACTGAATCGTGAATCGCTTGTGTGGCTGTAGTGCTTTATGATGGAAACACTGTTTCGTTAGGGTCACATAGGGACAAGCAAAGATCGGTTAACACAAAGGAATTTTGTGCCTCCAAACCATATGGCTCAAGAATTATTTGCTAAGACAAGTGTCTGTCTGTGTTTGTGTGTGTGTGTGTGTGTAGAGACCTAGCAGTATTGTGTCAGACAGTTCTGTGGAGCCTGTGCCCTCATCAGATGCGTCTTCACCCTCCTCATCCTCACTCTGCTGTGAAGTGACGAGCAGTTTCCTCAATAACAATTACTTGGTAAATCACACACACACACACACACACACGTATACACACACAATCCCAATCCCCCACACACTTTCCCTCTCACACATGCAGTTTGTTGTAACACATCTAGTATCTCTAAAGTACTGAATTCTGACTGAGACACCCTTATTGTGGTACAGGACCTGAAAGAGACCACCGCTCCCCCTGAATGCAGAGAGAGACCAAAGGTGAGAGTGGAGGAGCGGAGAGAAAGAGAGTGTGCCAGAGTGCGCTGCATGCCATACAGCTACGTGAACCTGAGGTACAAAACACACACACACACACACACATACACACACACACACACAATGGGCACAAGATTTAAGAAGGAACACCAGAGACAGAGGAGACTCGACTTGTACTGGCACACCAAAGGAGACTCGACTTGGTCTGGCACATCAGGGACTGGACTTGGACTGGCACACCAGAGTAGACTTGACTTGGACTGGCATACTAGAGGAGACTGGACTTGGACTGGCACACCAGAGGAAATTTGACTTGGACTGGCATACTAGAGGAGACTGGACTTGGACTGGCACACCAGAGGAAATTTGACTTGGGACTGGCATACTAGAGGAGACTGGACTTGGACTGGCACACCAGAGGAATTTGACTTGAACTGGCATACTAGAGGAGACTGGACTTGGACTGGCACACCAGAGGAAATCTGACTTGGACTGGCATACTAGAGGAGACTGGACTTGGACTGGCACACCAGAGGAAATTTGACTTGAACTGGCATACTAGAGGAGAACTGGGACTTGGACTGGCACACCAGAGGGAAATTTGACTTGAAACTGGCATACTAAGGAGACTGGACCTGGACTGGCACACCAGAGGAAATTTGACTTGAACTGGCATACTAGAGGAGACTGGACTTGGAATGGCCCCACCCAGAGGAAATTTGAACTTTGACTGCCCATACTAGAGGAGACTGGACTTGGACTGGCACACCAGAGGAAATTTGACTTGGACTGGCATACTAGAGGAGACTGGACTTGGACTGGCACACCAGAGGAAATTTGACTTGGACTGGCATACTAGAGGAGACTGGACTTGGACTGGCACACCAGAGGAAATTTGACTTGGATTGGCATGCCAAAGACTTGGCTTGGACTGGAACATCAGGGACTTGACTTGGACTGGCACACCAGAGGACACTCGATTTGGACTGGCATGCCAGAGGAGACTGGCCTTGGACAGGCACAACAGAGTCTTGACTTGGACTGGCATGTCAGAGGCTCAACTTGGACTGGCACGATAGAGAATCTAGACTCAAATCACACTGGCATGACAGATACTCCAGAATTGACTCAGACTCAGACAGAGACTTGAGAATTGTTTCAGATTCACGTGCCATAAACATGAGACTCAAGTTGGATTCACACACCGAGACTCAACTAAACACTCAAGTGAACATCTCTGGAAAAGAAACTCAAATCAGGATATGATTGGTCTACACAGTCTGCAGGAGCTGATCAATAGAATTAGTTTCTGAATTGTATGATAATAATTTGTAAAATTGCGCACGGTTTGATTTGACTGTCTTGGTTGTGGAACTGAATGTCAACAAGACTGTGATGACCTGGAGTAGCTTGGCACCCTTCCGTCTCCACTTGTACCATCTGCATCATTGAGTGGTTCCTGAATATGAATGATGAATGAATTACTAGCTGTTTGAAGACATCGCACCTAAACGGCACTCACTGTACTCTTGCATTCGATCGGCCAGCTGGAGCCGCCCACAGTCAGTGCTACACCGTGTTTGGTTCACTTTATCCATGTGGGTTAAGCTGCTTTCTCATTATGAAAACAAGTGCTGGTGAGGAGTGGATCGTGAGCTCTCATAAGCCGTCTTGGACTGACTGGGTTATTAAATCTGCACTGAGGGGGAAGGATGCACAAAGGCTCGATTCAAACTGACCAAAGCCTGCATATTTGAGAGGATTCTAAACCTTAAATGGATGAAAATTGCTCTTTGTCTTTTCTTATCTTATCTTTTGTTGATTACCATAACCTCTCTTTCTCTCCCTCTGTCTGTTTCTGCAGAGCAAAAGTTGCAGCTCCTCCTGCCGATACAGTAATCCCCATCAATGACTTTGAGACCCATGTGAGTCAGTGACCAGAGGTCGATTTAACATTCTTTCTAATTTTGTAATTACAAAAGTAATTCCACGTAATCGCCTTAAATCTCTTTGCAATTTTATTAATATTGATTTCTTCTCTTTTATATACAGTATATTGCTTTTATTGTGTATTGTTCTTTTGTTTCTTCTTTTATTTTATTATGTTTTGCTGATTTTATCTGTGTAGATGTGAATTTAGGGAATCCCTGTGTTGGGGTTCGAGTCCCTGTAATTCGCATAGGAGATATCACTAAACAGATATTACGGATAGTATAGTATCTTAATTTAATTTTAAAATGATCTCTTCTCTTTTTTTATTGTTTTTATCTTTGATTGTTATTCTTTTTTAATCCTTTTTCAAATGTATTTTTATTGATATCTTGCACTATTATTCTGAATTTCTCTTTTAATTGTATTGTTTTCTGTATTTATTTTTTTACTGTAAAGCACTTTGAATGGCCATGGGGTATATGAAATGTACTTTTAATATAAATTTACCCTGCCTAATCAAGTTTTACGCGACAAAAAATAAGAATAGGCCTACATAAACTACCGAAGGTACCGAGGTTTTGCTCATGGAAACTGTGACATTGGTGGTTGTACTGACATCTAGTGGTGATAAGTAGTACAGCAAGCAAGTGAGTTAAACATGATTCACATGTTAATTCCCTTCCTTGCACGTTTAATCCAAACCATCCAGCAACACAGGGTACAAGAGGGGATCTGACACTAGACAGGGTGCCAGTTCATCGTAGAGCACACACACACACTCATCGTAGAGCACACACACACACACACACACACGTCTTTGAAATGTGGGAGTAAACCTAGAAGAAACCTGCGCAGACTCTACACTTGAACCCATTTTTTACTGCCGCTCTGTCAGCACTGGTTCCATGTGCACCCTGAGTGATTGTGGTAACTGCTAACTGCAATGCATTATTGGTTAAACACAAGCTGGTGTGTGTGACCTAAAGCGCATGTATTACAGGTCTTCAGGGTTCGTTCTCTGGGCTGGATGGAGGTGTGTGAGGCCGACATGGCGTCTGGCAGCGTCGTGATAAGCGACTGCATCCGACTCATCCAGCACCGCAAAACACACTCTTCCTCACACACGCTGCGGCGAGCAGAGAAAGCGGACGGAGAGACAGAGGAGGTAAAGATATTATGGTTACATGATGACCCATAGCTGGTCCTCACACACTTCATCCTGTAAGTCATTATTTATCGTTCATCCTTCTGTCAGGGAAAAGCCATGCTGTTAGTTCTCCAAGACCCCACTTTGACCCTGGTGGATCCCACAGACCACACTCTCCTCCACTCTCAACCAATCAGTTGCATCCGTGTCTGGGGAGTTGGGCGGGGCCTCAGCAGGTGAGTGGGAATTATCAGTCATCTATCTGCCTTTAAAGCAAACTGTTCACAGGTATTGCTGTGCTTTAATTGAACCGCAGAAGGGTTGGAGTTATTGGTTCTTTCACTTTATTTGAGTTCATTTATGAAGCATGTATAAGAGAACTGAATTTGGTGTACCTTTAACCATGGGCTGTGGGCAGGCTGGAAGGGGGCAGTGTTGGTTTCCAGGCAATTCAATCTCTTTCTGTCTCGGAAAACATGCCCGTAGGTGTAGTTACTGCTTTAAATTACTCAGGGGGCAAGTGAGTGCTGGATGCCATCTCCGGGGCATATTCCCAGCCTGCCCCGGCCTTGAATCAGGACCAAGTGGTTACTGAGTTTGGACATGCACTGAAGAAAGCAAGGCAAAGCATCTCAAGCCTATCTTGTAATTGACTGGACACAGGAAGCAGTCTGTTTCACGCTTCCTTAATTGCACCACCCGACCATCAAGTTGCAAGCCCATGAACCTCTGTTTCAAACCACTGGCTCTTACTTTCGACCCACAGGACTTGTTATTGCACCCAATAGCTTCCTGTGGGACTGTGGTGGATTAGTGGTTAAGATACTAGACCGTGGACCAGGTGGTCTTGCTAAGATTGCCTACTAAATGCCGAAATGTACTGTGTATGAATGAATTTGTGTCGTGCAGTGTGAAAGTTGGCCGTTAGATGGCAGTGTGGGCAGTGATTTGAGCATGTTTTCTTGCGAGGACCGTATTAAGACAAGTTGATGCGTAACAGCTGAAGCAATTTACCGTCACTGCACAGTTGAACGAGTTTTATAGTTTTAAAAGCCCTGTCTGATTTATTGTTTGCAGCCGTCGATTAAATCCCGCATATCAATTCAGTGAAGAAACTGCAAATAAATAGCAGAATGCTAACACCTACCACCTCTCATTACTCTCATTAACCTGTGTAACATCGCTTTAGGAGTCTCGCCGTTCTAAGCTGAACTTTACGGTGTTTGTCTCCTAAAAGTTTGAAGTGTTTTCGCTCGTTTTGTGTTCCTGAATTCCTAATTAACACAGTTGTGTGCTTGTTTCGGCTTGTTTCTTTCCATATTCAGGCAGTGTGTGAGTGTTATCTTTGTGTTTGGTGCTTATTTGTGTTCCGGTATCTCGTTTCTGAAACGTTTGCTGGGTACTTGAGAGCAGATATAGCGCCTTATGGTGTTGGTTTTTTCCCTTGTCTTTTCTGAGACTTGGTTCTGTTCTGCCTTACGATCACTTTCTCTCAGGATGCAGGCTTCTTGTTTTCTTTTCCATTGTGCATCATTGCGCTCGTGTTTCATAACTGGGGGGCTGTGGTTAAGGTCCAGGGTTCAGATCCCATCTTCGCCAAGCCACCACTGGTGGGTCCTTAAGCAAGACCCTTAACCCATAATTACTTGGATTGTAACTGTATCAATTGTAAGTCGCCCTGGATAAGGGTGTCTGCTAAATGCCATAAATGTTAAGACATTTTTAATACAGGTAGTCCTCGATTTATGGTGGGGATTCGTTTGGGAAAATCCAGCGTAAGTTGAATTTATCGTAAACCGAGGAGTTTAATATATCATATTCAAATGCTATGTACCTATCATAGTGTAAATGACCTTAAATGTGCTTAAAACACTTGCATTAAACTACAGTTGGGCAAAATCATTAACATAAAGCTTATCATTGAATTGAATACATTTCCTCACTACGCTTCCCAGCGCTCATCACTCCGTCACATGACTCCCTGTGTCTTGCACTGCCGACTTCCTCATTTAGCTCGGGAGAGTGCAGAAGAGTGTCATACTGCATATTTGTGCTGAATGTGTATTTATTTGTATTATGGGATTAAAGTCGAAATAAGCATACTCAGCACAGGATGCCAATCCATGGCACAGTCACCATCTGACTGGCATCCCCTCCCTCAGACACGATCAGTCAGGTCTTCATGGGAAGTCTGATCACACCGGAATGTGACCTGAGTCACCCTGGTGACTGCCCTATGCTGTATATCAAAGCTCTCAGACATCAGAGATAGAAAAATATCAGTAACCCATACATAAGGCAGGAAGGTCATCACTCAACCCAGAAGACCTGGCTTTTTATTTGTGGCTTGAACTCCCTGATAACAAAGTGAAGACTTTGCTGTTGTACCATTTAGGAGTCCTACTGTAGATTCTGTGAAGATATTCCACAGAAAGTCCTTATTGGAGAACCCATAAAAGAAAAGCAGTGTATATGCAGGACAGTGCCATGGGGCCAGCAGAATGTTCTCCAAACATGCGTTCTCTTGTGTAACCTCAATCCAGTGTGCAGCGTGGCGTGGATGCTCACGTGTCCTACTGATGGAGAAAGAGAGATAGGAACAGACAGAGAGGATGTGCTGTAATTCTAAAGGGTCTACAAAGTTTCAAGCACACACACACACACACACACACACACACACACACACACTTGTATACAATATGAATGAGAGAGATCCATGAGGGATCACAGCTCTATTTCTGGAGCACTCAGCATTTTCCACGTGTGTGTGTGAGGTGGGGAGTGGTAAGCGAGAGAGATGACATCATACATCTATATATGGAACATCGTTTGAAATGGGAGGAGCCCAAGCCCTGATCAATCATTCTTTTCTCCTCCGTATCTTTTCCTCTTTCCCTCGCCTTTCCTCTTCCAATCATTTTTAAATTCTTTTTATTTGCCGTCTCCTCCTCCACTCCTCCACCTTCCTCTAACTCCATTCCTTCATCTCTTTTTTTTCTTCCACCTCTTTCTCATTCCACCCTTTATCGGAGACTTCTTTTTCCCCACCCACCCTCTCTCACGTTTTCTATCCAGCACTCTTCATTTGATTTCTATTTGGACTCAGAAGGAGAGAGAGAGAGAGATGGGATGAGGTAGAGATTTATCACTCACTCTTTCTCTCCCTCCATCTCTCCTCTGGAGCTTTCTCCAGCTCGTTAATCTCCAGTCGACCCTTCCTCTGTCTCTGTTTGTTTGGAGAAGGAGAAAGTGCAAAAGATTAGTAGAGGTAGAGCTAAAGAATAGAGGAGAAGTAAAGAGAGATTCATCTTTTGCTCATTTTCTCTACTCTTTTTTTCTCTGGACTCTTCAACTCCCCCTGGAGTCTCTCAATTTCTCCCTCAAGCGGTGCTAATCGCTTTTTTGAGTGAAGGAGAGATTGAGATATAGTAACAGGGGAGACGTAGACAGTAACAAGAGGAGGTCGAGAGCTTAATTACTTACTCTCTCTTCATTTCTTCTTAGCTTCCTCCAGCTCTCTCTCCATTTATTTCTCCCCAACTCTTTTTTTTTCCGTGTCCGGCTCCATCTCTTCCATCTCCATCTCTCTGTCCTTCCATATTTTGTTCTCCATGCCTCGTGGTATTTCCCTCCATCAATCCATTCTCTACTTTATGCTCTTTTTTTGCTATATAATCTTTACCTCTCTGTCATTACGCTACTTCAGATTGTAGCCCTTTACAGCTTACTGTTTCCCTACCTCTTTTATCAAAATCCATCTTTCCATCCCCCTCCAGCCATCACTTTCTCCACTTCACTCGCTCTTTATCCCCCTATTACTTTTCTCCCTCCAGCACTCCCAACCTGGTTTTTTGTCCATCTGAAGAACGGGCAATATATTCATTTTTATTTTTCTCTTCACCTATTTATCTTCCTCCAGCACTCCTTTTCCTTTGCCACTAACTCTAATGTCTACTTCTCTCCTTACGTCTCTTTTTGTTTTCTCTCTCTCTTGCTGTATACCACATCTTTTCATTTGGCAGCTTCTCTCCCCCAGAGCGACAGATACAATCTTAAAAAGTACAATCCAAGCAAGACAGTTAAGGGCCTTGCTCAAGGACCCTCAGTGACAGTGCTGGGACTTGAACCCCAGACCTTTTGGTCAGTAGTCCAGTTCTTAATCACTGTGCCACCAAAAGTTTGCTCGCCCATATCTCTTTTTCCAGCTCTTTTTCTCAGCTTTCCCAACCTCTCTTTCTCTCTCTCTCTTTCTGTACCTTTATTACTTTTTCATGTCACTCTCACATTCTCCCCCCAGCTCTCCTAATCTGTTTTCTTCCATCTCCAGTTCCCTCACTTCAATCCTCTCTCTCTCGTTACATCTCTCACTCTCCATATCGGTCCTGCATCCACACATCAATCATGCTCATCAGAAAATGATAGCGCTGAGAGAAACAGAGAGCGAGCGAGATTGAACCCCGAGTGCTGGAGAGGGTGTAGACTCTTTGCTTTGACATTTTCACGGCATGACGATCTCATCAAAAATATCACAGCTCCCAGCAAACACAAACACAATAAAAATAAATGTACTTATGCAAATTCTTTCATATAATTAATCGCGAGCGCATTCACGTTCTGAACCGAATGCCTTCGGATGATGCTGCAGTTTATTATTTCTCTGTGAAGACTCTCTAGACGAAGCTGTCTATAGAACTGATTGTTGAATTCTTTTATTGTTTAATTAAGTAAACACCGCGCGCTGTTATTAAAACCGCCTTTCCTTCCGTGGTGTAAAATCCAAACATAAATCCACCTGTTACTGTCGTATTATGAAATCCTCCTGTAATATCCGTCCGAATAACATGCAGAAGGCAAGTAATGAAGGAAAGGATTTTATTGGTTCGGAATCTAATCATCGCTTTAGAGACAAATGGTTTGTACTGGCTTCAAAACTGTAACGTTCAGTAAAATTAAAATGTGCAATGTTCATGGAAATCATTACTCCAGGCGGATATACGACCCTAAAGAAATGTTTTTCCTTTTAAATAGCGCTACACAGTCACGCCAGCGGACAGTATAAGCTTCAACAGAATGCGTTTACTACTTTTATAATTCAGTAACATTATTTTCATCGTGTCTTATCTCGTTTGCTACATCACAGCATTTCATTGCGACTTCTCTGACAGAGATTGATGAGGAGGATTTAGTGCACACAAAACCCACGACAGATTACTAGAATGATACTGTTTTATGCTAAAAAGATTTTATTAGGAGCTTTAATAAAAACAGCATGTGCAAGCTGTTATCTGTGTGCTGTATGACAGTGTCGGTGCGAATCTGCCGCTGTAACAAGTGAAGCATGTAATGAATTGGACAAATTCACCCACCAGTCTAACCAGTTCTGGTCCCTGTAGGATAACTGTGCTTTATGTAGAATGTAGAACAGAGAGAACAGCCATATCGGAATCAGCCCATAACTACTGGGTGCTGCACAGGGAACTTAATGCTGAATAAGCTAACCCTTCTTAGACTGTGCTAAACCTCTGCCGCCCTCTGGTGGTGCCTGAGGATTCTGCAGGCACTCTGACACGGTTAAAATTTAGGGCTTGGGATCGTCTTGGATTTTATTTCATGCCACGAACCAAAGCCAATAAGCTTTATCTAGAAAAGAGACCCAGCGGAAAGATGCTTATATAGAATTAGAATAGAATGTCTCTGTTTTTGTCACTTTATGAAGAATTGGTTTTGATTTGTACTTGGACTTTGTAACAGAATATGAAAAGTAAAGGATTTAATCCTCTATCACATATCATTTCTTTTTGTGCTAGTTTGTGGAGTAGAAAGCCGAGCATGTTGCCTTTTTTCTGTTTTATTTTCATGTGTGGCAAACTGTTTCAGGGATCAATTATCTCTAGCAGAGAGAGAGAGAGAGAGGGTGGAGGGAGGCAGATCAGAGGACAGAGGGGAGGAGAGAGGAAGGAGAGAGGAAGATAGAGCAGGCATATAGTGTCAGTGATGTGAGGGGTGCGGGTGGGTGTGGAAATCTCTCGTCCAGAGAGAGAACAGAGACAGAACGAGGGAGGAAACCGGAAAGAAAGGGACGACGGAGAGAAGTGTTCCGGAGAAGTGAAGGAAATCACAGTGTGTGTTGGAATAATGAGCTGGGGATCAGGAGCTGTCAGGGTCGGTGAGTACAAACTCCTCCATCAACGTCCCTCCATCTGTCTGTCTTTTTATATTCGTCCCTCCGTCAGTACCTCATTTAATGGGTCAGTTCTGCCTTCCATGTCTCAGTCTATCCATTCATCACCCTGTGATGTAATTCATGCTTCTATCAGATAGTCCAGCTCTTCATCAGTCACATTATTCCTTTATGGGTCAGGACATCCCTCTGTTGCTCTTGGCCATTCCTCCATCAGTAAGTCTGTCCCTGCATCAAAAAGTAAGCCTGTCCCTCCATCAGTAAGTCTGTCCCTCCATCACGAAGTCCCTTCCTCCATCAGTTAGTCCATTCCTCCATCCCTCTGTTGGTTTCTGTCTCCCCCAGTCCATGGCTGTATTACTCCACCTCTCGCTTACTTCGTGCTTCTGTTTCAGATCATTTTCTCTTTATCCTTTTTTCTTCTCTCCCTCCAGCGTACTGTTCTCTCTCCCTACCTTCATATTGTGAATCGCCAGTGTTTCTGCTCGTTAAGGTCTCTTTAGTCTTTAGTCTATGGTTGGCAAGTGTGTGTGTGTGTGTGTGTGTGTGTGTGTGTGTGTGTGAGAGAGAGAGAGAGAGAGAGAGAGAGAAATGAAGTGAGATTTTTCTGCTGGATTGCAAAACTATTCATTTGCATTGTTGAAAGTACGTGTGTGTGTGTGTGTGTGTGTGTGTGTGTGAGAGAGAGAGAGAGAGAGAGAGATGGACTACATAAAGGACATGAAGGATGTAGTGGAACTCAGTGAATCTCCAGAGAGAGAGAGTTGGGGGTGAAAGTGGGCGGTGCAGGTGGGAACTCGGTACTAAAGAGAGAACGAGTTACAAAAAACGTGCAGGATTTTCCATTCACCCTCTTTATGTATGCTTTTAAAAAAATGCAAAAAGCCAGCAATGTTGAAAATGTGACTGTAACATTCAGGTTACAAAGGTTTTATGTATAGGACATTAATAATCCTATGAGTAAAGCCAGCTTTACTGAACAGTGTTTTTAGACTTATTAGACTTATGAGGTCATTAGACTCAACCTTACCTCCTGATTGTTACCTGTTTTCTGTCTCTGTCTGATTCTGTGTTTGGATTCATCTCTGTCCATTTCACTGTTCATTCACCTTTCTAAACTTTCATGTATTCATCCATCTCTCACTCTGTCTCTGTCTCTTGATGTTACAGCTTATGTCCTTGTTAATAGTTCCACTTAGTGGGACTTTATTTTATATCTGCTTGTGTGTTTGTGCTCAGTGTCCTGTTACTAATGGCAGCAGCTGTTTACACTTGTTTAGAGCTAACAACAGTAAACCTAATCTACATTCTGCAGTGTGCTAATAGTGCTACACCACATCGGCCAAGTGTGTGTGTGTGTGTGTGTGTGTGTGTGTGAGAGTGTGTGTGTGTGAGAGAGAAAGAGAGGTTGGGGGTTGCAGCCTCATACACCTCACATTTATTCAGTGCCACTTGGATTTGGTGTGTGCAGAATTAAGACAGAATTAGTGCAGTCTCTCTCTCTCTCACACACACACACACACACACACACACACACACACACACACACACATATGCAAGGATATAGTGTAGAAAGATGAATGAGAGGAAGGAGGGATGGGGTATAAAGAGAAGAAAGTGAGATGGGGCAGACAAGAAGAAAGGATGAATCGGATAGAAAGAGAGAAGAAGGAGGGTTGGGTGGAAAGAGAGGAAAGAGGGATGAGGTATAACGAGAGGAAGGAGGAATGGGGTAGACTGAGAGGAACGAGGGGTGGGGTAGAAACCGAGGAAGGAATAATGGGGTAGTAAGAGAGAAAGGAGTGACAGAATTAATTTATGTTGTCCCAAATAGCCAATGTTGCCCTTTTAAGCCTGGGACCCACAGATAGTTTCTGGTGTTGTTGCCCTTTTTAAGATGTACAGCTTGTAGTAGTACACTTCTACAACCACATCATTAACCTTTTACACACACACACACACACACACACACACACACACACACACACACACACACACACTAATTGTTTGTGGGATAAAAAGGGGATTTTTCTCTCTGAGGATTTTTCATCTTTCGTTTTTTCCTCTCTCCGTCTCTCACATCTGTCTTTCCCCTGCGGCATTGTCCTACACTTCCCATAAATCATCACCCTGTTCCCACACATTCACACATCAAACATCTCACACGCACACACACACACACTCATTGCCTTTCTCATTATTTCTCTTCCCTTCGATCCGTTTTGCCCTAATTGAACGACCTGACACACCTGAGAATATCTTTCTGTCTAATGAATCCCTCGCTGCATATTTATTACCTATTCATGCATCTATATAGCGATCCATCCGAGCACAGAACCACCATCCATCCATCACTACATGTATAAACCATCCAGCCATTCATCCGTGTCTAAAATCCACAATCCACGCAGTCCAGAGCCACGCACCCAGATTTCCACCCAGCATATAACCATCCCTGTACCACAAACATGTAGCCATACATCCAGCCAAGCTCACAACCTTCTATCATCCATCAGCACATATACAGGTGTGCACCATTTAATGTCCGCACCAAGATGGACATTGAGTGGACAACGTAATATTAATTCAAATCCGATATAATAAAGCATTTAGTACAGCCCTGTTGAACGTGGAGATCCAGGCTTCGTCTCGTCTACCAGCTGGATGTCTGATGGAGAGCGTCTGATTATTTATATAGCGCTTTTTACAATGGAGCATTGTCTCAAAG
This sequence comes from Ancistrus triradiatus, assembly GCA_025084515.1. NCBI lineage: Eukaryota > Metazoa > Chordata > Actinopteri > Siluriformes > Loricariidae > Ancistrus > Ancistrus triradiatus. The sequence goes on along the minus strand of JAJAGP010000371.1, from coordinate 28,392 downwards.
CAACTTTACAATTTTAGATTGCCTCCTAGTATCTATGTCCAATCCCAAATTGAGCAAGCCTAGGGCGACAGTGGCAAGGAAAACCTCCCTAAGTGTTATGAGGAAGAAACCTTGGGAGGACCAAGACTCAAAAAGGGACCCGACGTCCTTGGGCGAGGTTTATAAGTGATCAGACATTCCATGTGTAACTGTCTCTTGTGCTGTGAGAGCTTCCTAATACTCATTTACTTACAGAGGCACAGAATGGCGATCTGTTACAGCACATCATTGTATATGCAGGATTTTCTGTCCCTGCGTTGGACTGGCATCCTGCCCAGGGCACTTTTCCACCTACGCCCAGTGAATTCTGCAGTACTCTCCAGCTCGGTGCCCTCTGGAACCCTGATCAGGATAAGCAAAATATATCTATATGCCAATAAGCCAGAACATTAAAAAAAACCACCTTCCTAATATCGTTTCTAGGTCCCCCTCATGGAGTCACGCAAAGACCCCTGAAGGTGTGTTGTGACTGTGGTATCTGACTTCGAAGCCGTTTGTTACACTACACACATCCTTTAGGTCCAGTGGGGGGGCCTCCACGGATGGGACTTGTGTTGCCCAGCACTTCCCACAAGCGCTGGTTGTTAAATCACTTAATCTGTTTGGGGTTTAACAGGCTTATTTTTATGCACAGTTGTGCCCCTATAACTGATTAGTAAGCAGAGGGGTACAGCCTGCGCCCCTCTCAGTTGTTGTGTGTGTGTGCCCCAGGTACAACAAAGTAGTGCCAGAAACGCGGATTCTCAAATAAATCACGGTGCCTGCAGAGGGTGGTTTGTGTTTTTAACCGATGTATTTAACCTCGATTGCCGAGAAAAAAAAAAAAAGCACGGGAGGAGGGAGGAGTCCAATTTGACGTAAGGGGGAAAAGATTGTACGAGGTTGGGTATAATGGGAATCAATAAAGGGTACGGTGATAGAGGTTACAGTGATACTAAACTGGGCAGTCATGATTACAAGGTCTGGATCGAGATGGAGACCAGCATGTCAATGTTAAGCCAGACATGAGATTTTATGGGTAAGAGTGTAGTGTGAGTTGCCGAGGCCGAGGGCAGGTCATTTCGAGTCTGGGAGATGAGGATGAGACCAGCATGTTCATGTAAACAAAACATTCACGGTATTAGTGGGTAGATTAAGCTTGCTGCTGTATTAAGCTTAATGGCTCCAACCCGTGACAGATTCTCTGACCTCTCTCTCACACACAGTCAGTATTCTGCTCCAGGGTCTTCTCCATTATTGCTGAGGTTTTTCCTTTCCGTCTGTATGTGTTGATGGTTATTAGCCATCTGCCGGGCAGCTGTGTCCAGCCTCAGTTCTCACTGCTGTAGTGTCTATATATCCCTGTATTATGGCTTCTCACAGGTAGTGATTCGATGATGACTCCAGAAAATGCACATTCAATCCACATTGTGTGGAGTTTGGTATGTTTCTTGTTCCAAACTTTTGGCCATGTAACCCTCATTTTAAGTTAGAAGAAGGAAAAGTATCTTAGCTCGTAACACCATATCCATCCATGAGGCTCGGCTATAGACAGTACAGGAACACTTGCTGATTAGAGATGCAGCTCTAGGATTAGGGAGCAGTCCAACACCTCACATGCAAAACAGGTTTTAATTCTGTGTTCACAACAAGCTACTGCTATTTTTTTTTTTTGAGGAAGGTAAGGAGGAAAGGTCCCATAGGCTTGCTGGTTGGATTTGATCGTATTACTCTATGAGAACATTACAGCCTTATCTAGTCTCTGTTTCCTCCTGAATCTTTTTCTGCCATATCTAGTTTGTGCTTCTCTTTCCTTTTCTGCTTCCTCAGCTTCTGAGCTTTCTCTCTCCTTACTCACTCACTTTCCATATCTTCTTAAATCCAGTTCAGGACCAGGGGCTTATCCTTGGCAGGAACTAACAAGGGACTTCTAACCTGGGTCTCAGAGCTGGGAGGTGACGTGCTAACCACTGCCCCACCATGCTACCCTGCCTTACCCTTTTTTTTCTTTTTTAATTTCTTCTCTTCAAGCTGTTCCTCTTTCACTTCTGTCTACTCTCCCTTCATTCTTGTCCTCTCCTCTTTCTCACCTCCCTTCCTCTCTCATTTCTTCCTTTCCTTTTCTCTTCCTCATGACCCTAACCCTTCATATTCCTGTTGCTCTTCTTACAGTAACTCTTCCTTCTGGTTTGTCCCTTCCTTCTCCACTTACTGTTCTTCTTTTCCTCTGTCCTCTCATTTTCCACCACACTTCATCCTCTACCCCTTCATCACTTGTTCCTCATATACCTTTCCTCTCTTCTTCTTCATCCTTGTTCTTCTCCATTTCTACCTTCCAGTTATTTCCTTCCCCCTCACTCCTTTCTTTATTTTCCTTTTCCTCTCTATCTTCTATTCTTCAACCTTTTGCACTTCAGCGTCTCCTCCTCATCCTCTCCTTTTATTAGAAACCTGATTTAACGCCTCTCTCTCTCGTACACACATGGTTGATGTGGTTCATTGTGCTGTAATCTGATCTTCCTGGTGTTTATACTCAGTATTTTTTATTATTTTTTTCTTGCAGTGCCATGTTTTGTTATCGCACGATCAGAAAACATCCACCATTTAATGAAGGGTTTATCTTTGGGTGAATAAAACAGAAATATGGTTATGTAAATGATCTTGGACGATTTACATTTACTTATTAAGCAGATGCTCTTATCCACAGAGACTTGCAGCTGAAAAAAGGTGGCTTAGGGATTTGCTCAAGAACAGTGCCAACGTGGCAGTGCTGGGGCTTGGGTTCTAGACCTTCAGGTCCATAGTCCAGCACCTTCATCAGTGTACCACCACAGTCCCACATCACTGAGTGAAGAGTAATAAGCTTTAGAAATCGAGCTTGGCGGCAACTGATTAATAAGTCTGATTGAAGTCCAGCCTCTCTCTCTCTCTCTCTCTCTCTCTCTCTCTCTCTCTCTCTCTCTCTCTCACTCTCACATACAGAACATCCATCCACAGCAAAGTAAGAGAAATGGTCTAATCTAGCCTGTACCTCTAGACCCTCCATCTCTTGGTTTTCTCTTCCTCTCCTCTCTCCCCCCAGTATCACTCTCCTACGTTCTTCGTCTGGTTTTCCCTCTCATCTTCCTCGCCTGACTCCCTATCATCTGTGCTCTTTCTCCTGTCTCCCCCCCCCCCTGTCCACTTTATTTCCACTGTTCCTCCTATCATCTTCCTCCCTCCGTTCTCTATCTTCTCTATTCTACCTCTCCTTTTCTCCCTCTCTCCTCTCTCCCTTCTGTTCTCTCTCTCCCTATCCTCTTTCCTTTCTCTCCTCTCCACCTTATGCTCATCTCTATATCTTACTGAATATACGTCATCCCAAACATCATACTACAGGGTACAGGGCTGGGTCCGCGCTTAAGGCCCTGGGTTATTCATTTGAAGGTTGGGAGGTCCAATACTGCTATTGCCAAGCTGCTGCTGTTAGACCCTTGAGCAAGGCCTTTAACCTGGGTTTGGGACGCAGCCTGTAGCTTGAAAGGACGTCCAAGGAGCTATGGCAAGTAGGAATGAACTCACAACGAACTGGATATTTTCTAAAAAGCTTGCTTTTTACTATTTACTATTCCAAACCAACATCAGATCTCTCTCACGCGTCCAATCAGGACAATCAATAATCAAAAGAGAACAAAATCAGTTATGTTTCGTCGTCTCCATAGACAGAAGCTTAAGTCAAAAGTGTAGCTTAATAGCGGGTGTATATCAGCGCGCCTGCTTGTCAAACAGTGGAGGCATGTAATGAGCCCGTGTCCCTGTGGAAGCGCAGTAATGGAACGTAAACAGGCGAGAGATGAGATATCAACTTACACACCCACACACACCCACACACACACCTTAGAAATACAATAAAGTGCTTCACACAACCAACATGCAGCTCCTTCAGAATTCAGGGTCACCAAAATCACACACACACGGGGTTATCGGGTTTAAATTTGTCTCCGCAATTAAGAAGAGGCATGGTGTGTAATAGAGTCATAAATATTGGAGACTGCAGTGATAAAGCCAAGGTCTTCTATCTCTCTTTCACTCTCTCACACACACACACACACACACAAACGCGCACACTTTTGCATTTCTCCGCCCGTCCCCAGCATTGCCCAGGGGAAGCGCTACTGTATTTTGCGCCAGTCATCCAGCAAACACACGCTGGCACAACAGAGTGAGAAAGATGTAATCCCACCACACACCCACCCCCCAACCCTGTTTATTTAGGTCAGATTTCCATTTCACTCCATCTCCCTCTGGATATCCCACAATTCCTTGTGCAGCGTGCTCTTTCATTCGGTTGTAAAGTCACACTCACACTAGCTGCATGGAATGAAGTCAAAATGTGAGGGATTGGTGCTTATTTGGCACCGCACTCCTACACAAGAACTTACAACATTGTGGACGGAACCCAAACTTTAGCATTGTGGGTATAGGGTTCTAATCCCACCTCTGCCAAAAGCTGAGAGTGTTGGGTCCTTCAGTTAGGCCCTTAACCCACACTTGCTTGGACTGAAGACTATTACTATAGACTTATTTGACTAGATAAATTAGTTTCATTCTTACATGGAAGGACATTGAAGGACATTTTTGAGTCTTGGTCCTCCCTTGGTCCTCCCTTATGACCTTTAGGGAGTTTTCCTTGCCGCTGTCGCCCTAGGCTTGCTCAGTTTGGGAATGGCCCTAGATAAATCCATACTTGACCATGCTTTTAGACTGTGCCATAGTTCTGATAGGAATCAGATGAATCAGGACTTTCAGATAGCGAGTGCCTCCCTTAAAAGATTTCCTACAGGAACGTTTCTAGCTTCAGAACTGTCCCATTTGTCTGAATGTAGAAGCGTTTCACGAACACAAAGAGAACGAGGTGAGAATCATACGCCGTGTTCGTCAGGATGACTGCGTGTTCAATCCCAGAGTGCACCTGGTTTACGATGTAGCCTCGTTTCACATCTGTTTGTGCTATTTTCAGACTGGAGCTCTTTGATGTCGGAGGGTTTTTTGCTGGTGTTATTATTGCTGTCAGGCTTTAACAGGAGAAAAGGAATGAATTATATGTTTATGGAAACGCTCTTAACGTGCCTGTGCATTAAGCTGCCCTTTTATGTGGCGCCATTAAGGCAGTTCTATAAGACAAATGTAAGAGCAGCTTGGCTCTGTGTGACACGTGTGTAATAATAATAATAATAACAATAATAATAATAGTAATAGTAATAAAGGCCTAAACAGCAGCTCATCGCTCTGAGACATCTAGAGTCAGGGCTTCTTTCTTACATTTTTAATGCTCCTTTGCATCTACAGGAGAGCGAAAGAGACTGGGACTGTTTTGTTCAGCAAAAAAATTTCACTTGAAAAAGAAGAAAAATGAAAAAATAAGCCCAAAAAATACACCAAAATGGAGCTTTTTGGTTTAAACGAGAAGTGTTATGTCTGGGAAAAGGAGAACATGGAATTCCAGCATAAGAACCGTCTGTGAAACATGGTGGCGGTAGTATCATGGCTTGGGCCTGTTTTGCTGCAGCTGGGCATCATTAATGGACAATGAATTCTGAAATATACCAGCAAATTCTAAAGGAAAATGTGGGTCATGCAATAACCCTAAGCACACAAGTCGTTCTAAAAATGGCAAAAGAAGAATAAAGATAAATTTTTTTTTAAAGGCCAAGGGTCCTTGAGCAAGGCCCTTAACCCACAACTACTTGTATTGTAAGACTGTACCAGTTACAAGTTGCGCTGGGTAAGAGCATCTGAGAAATGACGGAATGTAAATGTAAGCAATTTTGTATAATAAGAAATATGGATATGGAGCTCCTGCTAGCCAGATATTGTAGGTGCAGTCAGATAACGGGGTTCAGCTGTACAGTATGTGAGCTGGGTTTAGTCCTACAGCTCCTTTTAGAAATCGAGGTAACAGAGAAGGGATTACAGAGACGGGAATCAGGAGGGCATGTCGTGTGTAATGCTTAGACTGAACCACCGTACCCCAGACGCTTGGCATTCGTTCCACACGGCTGAATAAAACAGCGAGCTGAAAGTGTGGTGGAGCTGCTACTTGATGATTTGTTCGCTTGTCGTTTTAGGGATTTTGCGTACGTGGCCCGGGATAAAAACACACACGTGCTGAAATGCCATGTGTTCCAGTGTGACAGTCCAGCAGAAGCCATCGCTGCTAGCCTGAACCAGATCTGCTCCAGGGTTAGACACGCACACACACACACACACACACACACACACACACAAACACACACAGAGCTCGGTAAGCATCAAAAGCTCTAAAGCTTTGATATCAGCTTGTTTAATTCCACAGACGGATAGAAAGACAGCTTCAGCTTGTCCTGAGTGAACTACATAAATCTGATAAAACACTGAACTCACTAATCAGAGCAACGCAGAGGACGTGATCTGTTCTAAGAGGCGTGCTTTATTGATCTTGATTGGTAAGGGTTTCATTTCTGACATGTAGCTGTTGCTGGCTTTTCTGTCCCCCAGATTATGGCTGAGAGAAGGAGCCCCAAAGCGGCGAGCGGCTCATCTCTGTCCAGCTCCGACGTCCCGTTGCAAGGTACCAGCGCTGCGCCAGCTTCTAGCATTTCCACTAAAGCTACCCTGTGTGTTATCAGGCAAAGTTAGCCCATAAGTTAGCCACTTATCCTGGACAGGGTCACAGGAAGGGTTTAGAGCCTAATGCAGAATTATCTGGGTGCAGGTCGGTGTATCCGCTGGACAGGGCACCAGTACAGAGTCAGAGGGCAGAGAGACGAACCAGAGGGCAGAGAGAGGGAACCAGAGGGCAGAGAGAGGAACCAGAGGGTGATAGACAGATGAACCAGAGGGCAGAGAGACGAAGCAGAGGTCAGAGAGACGAGCAGAGGGCAGAGAGAACGAACCAGAGGGTAGACAGACGAACCAGATGGCAGAGGAGACGGACCAGAGGGCAGAGAGACGGACCAGAGGGCAGAGAGACGGACCAGAGGGCAGAGGGACGGACCAGAGGGCAGAGGGACGGACCAGAGGGCAGAGGGACGGACCAGAGGGCAGAGGGACGGACCAGAGGGCAGAGAGACGGACCAGAGGGCAGAGAGACGGACCAGAGGGCAGAGGGACGGACCAGAGGGCAGAGGGACGGACCAGAGGGCAGAGAGACGGACCAGAGGGTAGAGGGACGGACCAGAGGGCAGAGAGACGGACCAGAAGGTAGAGGGACGGACCAGAGGGCAGAGAGACGGACCCAGAGTGCAGGGGAGAAACGGACCAGAGGGCATACAGATGGACCAGAGGGCAGACAGATGAACCAGAGGGTAGACGGACGAACCAGAGGGTAGAGGGACAAACCAGAGGGCCAGAGAGACGAACCAGGGGCAGAGAGACGAACCAGAGGGTAGACGTAACGAACCAGAGGGTAAGAGGGGACAAACCATGAGGGCAGGGAGACGAACCAGGGGCAGAGAGACGAACCAGAGGCAGAGAGACAAGCCATAGGGTAGAGGGACGAACCAGAGGGTAGAGGGACAAACCAGAGGGCAGGGAGACGAACCCCAGAGGGCAGAGAGACGAAACCAGAGGGCAGAGAGACAAGCCAGAGGGAGAGGGACGAACCAGAGGGCAGAGAGACGAACCAGAGGGCAGAGAGACGAACCAGAGGGTAGAGAGACGAACCAGAGGGTAGAGAGACGAACCAGAGGGCAGAGGGACGAACCAGAGGGCAGAGGGACGAACCAGAGGGCAGAGGGACGAACCAGAGGGCAAAGGGACGAACCAGAGGGCAGAGAGAGGAACCAGAGGGCAGAGAGAGGAACGAACCAGAGGGCAGAGAGAGGAACGAACCAGAGGGCAGAGAGAGGAACCAGAGGGCAGAGAGAGGAACCAGAGGGCAGAGAGAGGAACCAGAGGGCAGAGAGAGGAACCAGAGGGCAGAGAGACGAACCAGAGGGCAGAGAGACGAACCAGAGGGCAGAGAGACCAATCAGAACCCAGGGCTTTGTTATATAATATGTGATATATAAGAACGGAATATCAAAGTGTTCAGACAACGTCAAAATCACACAACTCTCAGTTTCACACAACCTACCGTAGACATAAAGTGAGCCAGAACTCTAATCTTATTTCTGTTCTTTAATTATCCTCCTCTTTTGTTTTATTTTATCCCGTCCTGTTTTTTCACCTCATCTTTTCTCTTGTTCTTTTATGGCTTTCTTTCTCATATTCTACTTCATTTAGTTTTACTTCAGTGCCTTTTCTTCCTCCATCTTTCTGCTTTTCTTTTTATTTGATTTCCCCCCAGTGCTGCGCACCATTTTCCGTCTTTTGTTTTTTTACATCGTTTCTCGCAGCAGTTTTTCCTTAAGTGCTGCTTCTCTCTCTTTATCGTGTGTGCCTTTATTCAGTAGATTTTCCTACGCCAAAGACCGAACTGCAGCAGAGCTTCCATGTTCTCCTACCTAGGAATGACCTCGGTGTCTCGTCCATAGGTAAAACCCAACCGGCACGGGCATCTCTAGTAGATTTCCTGTCTAATTAAAGCTTCAGCCAAAATCCTCTCATTCAGTTATTGGGATCATTTTCTATCGGAAAGACAGTAATACTGAACCGTCGCTCTGTCTCAGGAATGGGGACATTATAAACGGGGCGATTTTCGACAGTCTGGTGTCCTCCACGGGGAAGGAGGAATGGACCGCCGTGCTGCTCAACGTCGAGGACGCCACAGTCAGTGTCATCAAAGAGAAGGTGTGTGAGAAAAGGACAGGGGAGCTATAGAGGAGAGGAAGTGGAAGAGTGAGAGAAATGAGCAGAACGTAACTTCAGTTTGGTGTGTGTGGTGTGTGTGTGTGTGTGTGTGCGCAGGAGGAGGAGGAGGAAGTCCTGGTGGAGTGCCGTGTTGCGTTTCCTGTCCTTTATGGGCGTGGGCCGGGACGTTCACACGTTTGCCTTCATCATGGACACGGGGAACCAGCACTTCCACTGTCACGTGTTCTGGTGGCGACCCAACGCCGGGTCGGTGGTCCGAGGCCGTACAGTCCCCCGCCTGTATGGTGAGCGCCCCTGTGTGATGTCATCATCTCTAACTGTAGGATTAAACATAAGGAGGGAGGGAGCGCGAACATTATTCATGGGCTCGCGTGGGTTTACTCTGGGTACGTCCCACATTCCAAAGATTGCGCATTCGTTAGCTGGTCGCTCTAGATCGCCCCAGTGGGTCTGACTAGGGATAGGTGCTTTGACTTCCGATTCTTGGACAGGACCACCACAGAGGCGCAGTTTTGCACGCACTGCAGTATCACCTTCATTCAGGAAACGCAGGTCTGGTCTTCTATTCTTTCGCCAAGACCACAGACCCCAGCTCTACCACCCGCACATTTAGTCTTGCCAGTCCCTTATTTATACTTAAACTTTCCCATCTAAACATCGGCCTCTTCTATTAAGTTAGGCTAAATGAAATGTACAATGTGGCGCATGCCAACTTAATTTGACATCATTCGGCGCACCGCTCAGAAATCGATCGGAGCTGGCAAACCGTTAAGGACGAAATATCAATTACCTAAATGAGCTCTGAGCAAATTAGATGCTGGGAGAGAGGAGGCTACTGGACCTCATAGGAAAACCAGCCGAACAAAAATGACAGTGCAACGAATATAACGTAGTACCATAATAGTAGCACATATGGGCGGTATGATGTAGGAAAATCAGAGCTTGGTCGTCGGGCAGAACAGCTCATCAAGAGCTTACGGAACTCTAAAAACATGGATTTTAAAGGAAATGTCTGGTGGAAATAGCTGAAAAGGCTGGAGAATGATGGTGACTGGATGGAAACTGCTTTCTATATATCTGAGTGCTGTTCAATGAACACAAAGACACAAACTAGGGCTTCCTGCATTAATCTTTCGCTCATGTCTTTGTTTTTTTAAGCTGGACGAGCGAAAGACACGGGCGAGACACATCGAGAGAAGGAATTAAAGAAAGCAAATGCAGACAGGGAGTGTTTCAGAGGGTTTAGACACTCGGTGTGAAGGATGCCACTACTGTAAAGATCGCATCCGTTAGAGCTGACTCAAGCTGATTCTAAGGAGAAGGAAGAATCTCGTCTAGGATATCCTTCACACATTTAGTCACGTGAACTGAAGCGTTCGGGAGAAAGTCTGTCCTAAACCGAGCACTGATCCTACCTGTCCTTGCTCTCTCTTTCAGCTGCGCTATCAGAAATGTCTGGTCTCTCAGACGACCTCTCAGAAGTCGTCCTCCGCGTCTTCTCCTCCGTCCTCGTCGGACTCCGTGACTCGTCGCGTCACCACCAGCGTGAAGCGCAGCGTCCAGTCCATCATAGACACTCTGAAAAAGAAGCCGACCCCCGAGCTGCCCCACCAATGATGCCGCACCGCGCTCGCTCACCGGCGGGACATGTAAATAATCTGAACTTAATACGACCGGGGAGAACTGGCAGAGGATTAACGGACAGACACACAGCCGGCCTGGTGCGTGCTGCTTCACCTTTGATTTGTGAGCCTGAAGCGCGGCATGGACAGAAACGCACATCTCACAGACACACGGGCCACCTCACCCGGTCACGCCTCACTTCATAATCACTCCAGTCTCACACCACGGCCCTGAGTGTCCAAAGGCTGTGTGTCTGCGTGACGCTAACGCGCATTACGCGTACTAAAAGGAGCGGCGTTCACCCCGAGTACAGTGGAGACGCACAATAGCACGTACGCTACACTCCAGAAAAAAACTGAATAGATAAATGTATGATCTTACTAGGGATGCACCAAAAGAAAAGGCTTGGCCGGTTTGTTTTTCCGTCGACGGTTTGGTTCTGCGTAACGCCAAAATGAATGCGTCTGCGCTGACAGCAAAGCGAATCAGTTTGAAAGTGTTGTTCAGACCCGTTCGCTCCCTCACACTAAGCGTTTCTGTTTTTCAGCACTGTGCGTCTCTCTTCTCACTTTTTACTCAGTCTGCTTTTTTGTTTTAAGGACAAGGGCAGCGCCATGAGGCTTACGACTGCGACCGAAACAAGGCTGTAGTAGCGAGTACAGCGCCTTACAGGTCCCAGCACACTAATTAAGACAGGATTATGGTCCGTTTGGGAACTGTTCTGTTCCAATAATAATAAAAATGGTCATCATTTACCGGTTTCAAAAATTAGCTTGGGCGAGACAGAAAGAAACCGTCTCTGTAGCGCTGCTTCAAAGCTTCTCTACGTGCTCGCGTCATTGCTCTGCGCTCTGGAATACCTTCCTGTGCACAGCCTGACATTAACCTGTTTTCAGTCTTTAACATTTTGGTGCATCTCTAGATCTTATAACCTGACCGGCAGCAAGGAAAATACACCACTAGTACACCATCTTCGCTACACGTCCATGAGAACGCAATGCTATCTCTTCTGTTCAGACACCCTACCTTAGGAGGGGACATTATTTAAGAAGGAAAAAATAAATAACAAACAGAAGGCACTTCATCCCCTTTTGTTGCTGTGAGCTCCAGCAGTGACGCCAAAACATGCCATAAATAGTCTAAGAACATTGTACCGTCATGTCATTAACTGATCCTTATGCTCATCATACTGCCCTCTAATCTGCAGGGCTACTAATATATCCTCTAGGGTGCATCTCGACTTCCTTCCTCGTCCACCAAAGATGGAAAACTATCCCAATAAAAACGTACTCAAAACTAAATACTCGCCACACGCTATCTGTACTGAACCCCAGTGATGGAAGGGTGCCAGACCTGATGAGACTGGTGCTGTTATTAAGAAGCTTTTGGTTATGTCCTGTGTGTGGTTTGGTATGTTCCTCCCTGACCTGAACGTTCCAGTAGGCAGACTGGTGCCCTGACTGCATCTAGGTCTGAGAGTGAGGACAGGCATGCAGTTCTCGCTCTCCTCTAGTGTTCCTCCAGACAGTCTGGATCGAACCTGAAGATGGATGAATCAGACTGAAGAAATGATTTATGTGACTAATTACATGTCCGATTAGCATTAGACAAACAGAAACACTGACACCGAACAGGACTCACATATGCCAGGAATGCCAGTGAAAGTGTTTCATAAAAATGGATGTGATTTATAGCACATACACTGTATTTCCTGGACTATAAGGCACCCTGGTGTGTAACTTGGAGATACGTGGTTTTCACGGACGCGTCTGGACCAAATAGAGATCGAGACTGATTTCTGAGCTTTCCATTGGTAATCTCGGTATCAGCTGGTATGGACGGACGCAGACGTATTTCGTATACGGAAAAAGTAAAAATGTTTTTCATCGGACAGCATCGATATACTCGGTCTTTCTGATACAAAGCGTGTCTTATAGTCCTGAAACGCGGTCATCACCTATGTTCCCCATCACCGTATTAATGTCCATAATGTCCCTGTGCAAATAAAAGCATTCAAACCGTGCAGCTGTGTCGAGGCTTTAATGCAGACTTTGGCAGTAGAAGCTCTGTGGAGCTTTGTTCATATTATTACACACGGATATCCGTTAATACACAAGAGGATTTGGGCAGTGGCACTAATACTGTCAGACTCCGTGCCTCCGTGGGGGGGGGTGTCACAGCCACGTGCGTGGGTATGTGCCGGTCCCGTTGGGGCGCACGTGCCTTGGTGGGGCAGGACGGGGCCAGTTCCGGGAGCTCAGGGTGAGGTTGTTTCTGACAGGTGCGGACGGGGGAGGTAAAGACGGGAAGAGCGCAGCAGGGAACGTGAGCAGGACAGGACGCAGAACTTCATGTCTGCCTCTGGGAGGGGCCGGGGGCGGGACTACATGACCATTAGCTCGGCGACTGTGGGTTCGATTCTGGTGTTGGTCAGACGGTGCAGGGACTGTGGTGTAACTGATACTGCCCGCAGCAGACGAGGCAGACAGAGCAGGCGCTTTGGTGGAAACGATGGAGACTGTGATAGAAGAGGAGGGGCATGTTGAAAAGGAGGCGGACCGTGTGTTAGAAAGGGCGGGGCATGTGATAGAAGAGGCGGGCTTAGACGTGTGCTGATGAGTGGGTCTGGCTTGTCCTGAGATATAAGGTTACAAAGAAAGACAGAATAGATTAGGATGTGTGTAACCCCCCGAGGCGAGTGTGTGAGTGTGTGTGTGTGTTGTGTTACCCCGAGGCGAGCGTGTGCCGTTTGCTTTGTCCTGTGCCTGCCCCAGCGTCGAGCTGCTCGCTCTCATCTCGCGGTTCAGAAACTCCTCCACTTGCGATTGGCTGATGCGGGAGGCGCGGGTTTGCGGATGGGCGGGGCGTGCTTTGGCGGCCCTTTTGCGGGTCTTCCGGCGACGCCCTTCTTTCTTAACTGGCTGACTCGTCTGGATTCCGTCCAGCAATCCGGTAGCGACAGCGCGAGCTATGACGTCCTGCGGCGTCTCGATGGCTTCTGGGTCGGGCTGCGGCCAACGGAAGAGAAAAGAGGGAACTGTCTAAAATCACCCTGCTCACTACATAGTGCACTCTAGTTTGTGTTTTTTTGTGGGCGTGAACAGACTAGGATGTACTTTCAGCTATAATCCACCATGTATTGTCTTTAATATCCATGTTTTTATAGTCAGCGTGTTGCTTGTCCTATGAGCTCTGGATGAGCTGTTCTGCCCGGCAACCGAGCTCTGATTGGTCAGCCTGATGTTGAGGCAGAAATTAGAATGGACTCGGGTGCAAAATGTTCCACAGCCTCGCAGTCTGTTAGTTTTGGCCTCGGTGTGAAGGACAGCGTCAATATACACGTATTCTATTTTCGTCCATAAAAACCGACTTGGTGTGAAAAGACTTAATTCTCACAATGCACTAATTATCCCCACTCCTAATGGTCCGGGTCGCTGAGGGGTGGGGGGTAAAGGGGTACAAATGCTCCCGAGAATTCTCCAGGCACAGGCAAAGGTGCCCTAGACCAGTTGCCAGTCCACTGTAGGGTTCCGATACTATACAAGCTCAGTCAGGGGTTGGAACGCAATCCTGAGGAACTGCTGTTTCCAGCAGATGGACTCCGTTTCAGGGCGTGTCCTTGTGTGTGCAGGCACGTGCGAGTCGTGCTGCCTCAGCAGCAGTCGAGCCGCTCTGAATAATTGAAGGCCCTTTGAGAACGCGTGTGCGTATGTGTGCACATGTCGTGAGGTCATGCCTTGCTGACGCTAACCGGCAAAGACAGGAGGGACTGAATTATTCAATATGTCCTCCCTTATGTCCTCCCTCCATTTATTCTCCTTTCTCAAGTCAGATGCTGATGGATGTGGAGAAGCTCAAACCCAATATTTTTTCCGTTACCTACATGTGGCTAATACAGAAGGACACTCGCTGATGGGGGGATTAGCCGCAGGAACGTATTTCTACCTTTTGCAGACAGTGGAGTGATTTTTAGAATTTATTTGTAGCCTTTTCCAGCTTCAAGCATCTCTACGAATCATCTTCTGGAAGTGCTTTTCGTTTGTGCACTTGCAGAGATCCTTAATAACATTTAGTCATTCGGCAGACGCCATTATCCAGAGCGACTTACAATTCATAGTCTCACAATCCAAGCAATTGTGAGTTATGGGCCTTGCTCAAGAACCCAACAGTGGCAGCTTGGCAGAGGTGGGATTTGGACCTTCTGGTTTATAGTCCAGTACCTTAACCACAGTCTCTTAAGAAGATCAATCTGGGACATTTTCATAGCAGACGTTGCCTCTACAACCCACACCACACTCGTAACTAGAGGTACAAAGGTGTAGTGAAAAGGGATGAGGCAGCTCTGAACAAAATAGACAGCACTGGTGTATGGGGTAACGGGAGGTACTATGTGAGGCTCATGATGATAATGATTGGGAGTGCATATTTTGATTTCTTGTGGAAGAAGCTCCTCCTTAGCCTCCCTGTCCTGGCTAACCATTTCAAAGACACTTCTCAGACAGAAACCATTGAAAATAGCCCACTGTCTGGGTGAGTTCTGTCACTGGAGATCTTTCCCACTCTGGTCCTGCACCGCCTGGTGTAGACGTCCTGCAGGCTGGGCAGTGTCACCCTGGCGATCCACTCGGCAAACATTACCAGCCTCTGCAGAGTTTTCCGGTTCTACAGTTATCATCCGGTCGGTGACGCTCCCTGAGAGACGGCTCTCTATAGTGGTGGTGTAAAAGGACGTGAGACCAGCTGGGGAACAGTGGAATTTTCTCAGCTGTCTTGGGCTGGTAAAGACGCCATTTTTGCTTTCCTTGTGGTAGCTGTAGCGTGGGTGTATTTATGGTCATTAGGCCAGAGGTTAAGATACTTTTCTTAGAGAGGATGGTGTACAATTCAGCTTTTTGCTCAACAAACAAATGCAAGAAAGTAAAAGAGTAATTTACTGAACTGTCTACAAGAAGATCCAGGGTTCAAATCCCATCTCTGCCAAGCTGCAACGGTTGGGTCAGTGAACAAAGCTCTTAACTCATAATCCAAGCAAGACTGTAAGCTTGTTTCAGTGATAAGTCACAATGGATAAAGTGCTAAATGAATAAATGGAAATGAAAGTTTCTGTTTTAACCCTGCTTATCTTGGTCAGAGTCATGCAGCATCTGGATCTTGTTCTGGAATTCATCTTAGACAGACAAAAGTGCTCCCTGGATCGCAGGGCCCTGTAACCACACCAACTGACCATCCATTGCAAGCCCAGCCTTGGATTCTCAAGAACCACTGTTTTACCTGTAAGATACAGGAGCTGCCAAAGAAGATACTTCTTGAGAATCCACTCGTGCTCCTATCGAATGGACTGGAGTGATTTTCCTCCTGGTTTGGTAATCTAAACCTCTCCTCCTCCTCCCCTCCATTTACGCTGTACAGTCTGGTTTATTGGGCACAGGTGCAGAGTGAGAGCTGCATCATAAAACCCTACCATCCCATATGGAAGGGGGGCGTGGGGGGCCGAGTGGGAAATGACGCCAGATAATATTTCCAACTCCCATCTAATTGTACTTTTATGAGCCATATTTAAGTGCACTAGAGTATTTTTTATTATGTGCTTTATTGTCGGACGTGTGTGAGTGAACATGATCATACAGAGCGCCTATGAAATGGTTTTGATTATAGGCTCACGTGTGCCAGTGCGCACATTATTACGCGTGATGTGCTTAATATAACAGAAGAGCTGTCGCTGATGGAGCGCAGAACCTGAATTTGAAATGTTTTAGTGTTTAACGTCCCGGCGGTGACTGGCGCCTGAAAGCTTATTGTTGAGTGCTAATGATTCCTGAATCAGACATCTGGTGAACATTTCAGTAAATCCTCTCTCTTTTGATCCTCCCCATGCTCATCTATGAAAGATCTTCCAATTTCATCATGCTGCTTCATTATATCTGTTAAACATGCCCACTCTGCCCTGCTGATCCATTAGATGGAAATATTCAGACTTTGATAAATGTTGACGTGTCAACAAAAATAG
Organism: Ancistrus triradiatus; assembly: GCA_025084515.1. Lineage (NCBI taxonomy): Eukaryota > Metazoa > Chordata > Actinopteri > Siluriformes > Loricariidae > Ancistrus > Ancistrus triradiatus. The sequence goes on along the minus strand of JAJAGP010000371.1, from coordinate 11,972 downwards.
GTAGGAGTGCAGAGGCGGTGTCTAATTTAGATGCTTACCTAGTCAACATCTGCAGCCTAAGACAAGGCTAGTTTTAGGCTTAAGGAATGTAAGAACATGTTATCACGAATACCACTTGTTCTAAAGAGTTAAGGAAAAGGTTACTTGAAGAATAACAATTTTCGTAAACACACATTTAAGAAGATTTTCTTCTTAAGACCTCTCGTGAATCTGGTCCCTAGACTTCCTTCAATTCTAAACTATTTAGCCACCAAGTAAACCAAGCAGGCGTGGATGAACACATATATTTCATTGCCTTAAGCACACAACACACACACACTCGTATACACACACATTCTGTGTGTTATATATGATTAATCTGCTTCTGGTTGGAGCCTTTTTGCTTTTTCCTGCCTGTGCAGTGTTTCAGTTGAGTTAGGGAGATTCAATTTTATAGCACTGGTACAGAATATTATAATACCCTTTTCTCTTTTACAGCTGTTTGTGTGGAAATGTTTTTACACTTTTCTGCTCGCACTCATTGTTTGATGGAACCTCCTACTAACCTCGAAAGCTCTTCTGATACATTCTCCTGGGAGTCAGAAAAATATGTTTGGTGTGTAATGGGCTTGAAAGAGAAAACAGAAACAGGTACAGGGACAGACAGGTACAGAATTCAATAAATAGAGAAACACAGACAGAGGTATGCAGACAGAAAGGTGCAGACAGATACACAGACATCAAGATGTCCAAATGTATTTAGACGATTAGATAAACAGACAGACGGATGGATAAACAGACAAAAACAGAGAAACAGACAGATAATAGATAGACAGACGGATGGATAGATGGTGATGAATGGCTGCTCCAGATCCTGTTTGGCATCATAACATCTTCTCTCACCAGAACTCGCACTCATCTATCTGAGCCTATCTCACCCTGTCCATCTGAAAGGCGTTCGGTTTGAATCGTGTCTCGAGCTGCCTGTGTCTATCGTTAAATCTCTCATGACTGTGATATAATGCAAAGGCGGACTCCTTCTGATTCTGAACTGCTTCATGTGTAAGATGCCAGTATCGCCAGTTTGGAAAGATTTACCGATATGACAACACAGATTAGTGTTAGCGACTAAGTGACCTTTGTATTTCTGCGAGTATAGCAAAGTCACCACAGTCAGTTCCAACCCCCAATCTGATTGGCTGAGAGACGATTTTCTCGTGACTTTATGACCGGCACTCTATAAGTATTGCTCCGGGCATACACACGTAACCTAGCAACGATGCCCGCCCTCAAAAGCAGCCAAGCTATAATGAGTAAAACACTGCCGCAATGAAAGCTGTAATTAGTTTATAAAATCTATTGTTTGTGAAAACTATTTTAATTTGGAAGATGAAGCTATTAATGACGGACCTGAGCCAAAGGTTTATCACCTTTAGGATTTGGAAGCTGGAAAAGCAAAACGAATTCAGTCCTTTAAATCAAACGTCCGGCTCTTAATGGATTCACAGCTCGACTGAAGAGCAACGAGACTAAAGGTCAGTTTTAGTCCCATCAACAAAAATGCTGAATCAGCTTCATCCCTCACAAAGACGTCGTTTGCTGGAGTTAAACTCGGCTCTTTCATTAAACCCCATCCGTGGCTGATCGGAGCTTCGTTCCTCTGGCAGGTTTGTTATCTGTAAGTCCAGCTCTTAACCAGACAGGCTCTGCCTTTACATTTCTGACTGATCAGATTCACATTAAGAGCTTCAAACGGGATCTTAGACTTGCTTAGAACACTGGGATCTCACTCCGATCTGCTTCAGTCGGTAGAACAGTGGATCTTAGGAACAGCCTGCCTTATAAACCCCACCCATTTTATTTGTGAATGTAAATAAACTTTCTTTAATGAATTAAAACATACCAATTGATATATTTGTGTTTATTGTCTGTATAATAAAGTTACTGGTCATTCTGTTCCTCGACTTTAATGGCTGAAGGGCTTAGCCGCGGGGGAACGATAGAATGGACCTATTTTACCCTGCAGAGGCTGATAAACAAATCGCTTTTCCGTCCTCTTTATCTAAAACCTAACAATAAATGGCGATAACGGAACTGTGGTATAATCACAATAACACACTCGAGCTCGTGCTGTAACGTGAGATATTGGCACGGGGGTTCAGACCTATGCTGGGTGTGCCACTATCTCACTTTACAACACGAGCTCGAGTGTGTTAGGGCTTAAATGATATCAGTACCAAATGTGAAACTAATGTGGTTTACTCTCTGCTCCATGTCTCTTCGTAGCTGTCAGTCACAGGGAAGGAGGTGCAGTCACTTACACAACTAGTAACACATCAAAACGGATAAAAGGGCTGTCTGAGTGAGAGCTGTACAAACCGGCCAATGTCTCGTCGGATACACCTGATAGCTAATGGGTGTTAACAGGTGTGTGAGTGGTGTTTGATGTTTCACAAACCTGGCGTGCGAGTACAGCTAAGAAGCAGCCATTACTCTGATCAGACGCCTGCAGCATGAAGAAGTCAGCTTTCATCTCTCCACTGCCATCCTCTTCATCACACTGCAGTAGAGACGGCTGGCTGAGCCTGACACACACACACACACACACACACACACACAAATCAGCCGAAACACTACAACAACCTGGTCCATAACAGTGTTAAGGCCTATTCACATCCAGTATGATTTTTTTGGAAAAAAGTCACACATTTCATTGTGTCTGCTTTGATCTTCCCCATGTTGATGACTGACTAAGGGAATATGGCCTCTTTATATTTATACCACAGTGACAAAGGTGTAAGAAGGAAGTCGCACATGACTCGAATTAACTTCCAGAACTCAAATATAAACGAGAACATGACTCAATGCTGTGTTTCTAAACATATCCAGAGGTGCCAGCAATTGTGACATCTGAGCAACAACTGGAGGGTAAAACACACACACACACACACACACACACACACACACACACACACACCTGAAAGGCTGTAGCTTGGAGGTGCTGCTCTGTTCTGAAAGTGTGAGAGCGCTCTTCACCACTTCCTCGTTCTCCTCTGGGAATGACGAACAGGTGGAGTAAACCACAGCCTGCACCTTAGGAACTGAGGGAGTTTCGTAACACAAAATGTTGGCGCTTTCACAACACACAGTACGTACGACAACAGCTAGGCATACCAAAAGTACCAGCAAATCGGTAGCACCACGCATTCAAGCTCACAGCAGTCGCGATAAGCAGGACAAGCAGTCAGCTCGAGAGCCTGCACTAGTTACGAAACTAGATTAACGTGGCTGAAAACTATTGATCAACGTCCACCGCAAAGCACACGACATTCTGAGTGTAAAGATCGCCAGATACAGAGGGATTATTATCGTTTAGCAAGCTGCTAGGGTTTAAATGAAGGCTTTTATTCTCACACATTATTATCCCATTATTAAGCTGCACGTAAACATGGGAAAACACACAATCTCATATCCACACACATGGGCGCACACACACTCTTGATAAACATATGTTTTGAAAACTTTCCATTGACATTGATTACTGTAGTTGTTATGCTGCTCCTAATCCTAAACCTAACCTTGGTGACAAAAGGAGATCTTTTGGCTCTGTTGGTTTTTTGCGAAAAAATGTCATATCTTTCAATCTCTGTGAGACAAATTGATCCCCCCCCCACACACACACACCCACACACCCACACACCACATACAGGCACTAAGCATTGCAGCAGCAAAGTGAGGCTTCACTGATTGGCTGAAATCGATCAAGCACCTGCTTCTTAATTAAAGGCTCCTTAACGAGCTGCGGGGATACTGGTTTGTTCTGTAAGCATGATCACGTCCTAATTAGCAGATTTAGTAATGACACACACCTTCGCAGGATTACCCTGATCTCTCTAGAGATCTGTGACGCCATTACATTAAGGACTGAACCAGAAGTGAACAATGAATAATGGAAGAGAGTAAAACTGGAAGAGCGAGAGAGAAAAAGACATCGGGAGAGAGAAAGAGAGAGCAAAAGAAGGAGACAGAGAAAGGTACAAGGGGCCTCATTTGTAATTTGGCAGGAAATCAGGCTTATTTACGAAAACGTTGATGAATGCGTTCAGCCATGTGCTCCATTTCAGACAGCGGAAAATCATCGCTCTTATACGTAATGTTTTAAATGGAATGCACATACAAAAGTAGGTTATGAGAAGCATTAAACCATAAGTGTTTCTATAGTTACTTAAATGTATTTACAGCTTGCACTTTAATTCCCTCCCTGTTTGAAATGGTAACTCATTATTCCTATTAATTAGCTTTTCCTGTCCTGCTTTGGTACAGCAACCTTAAGACTGTGAAAGGCTCCTTATAAATAAAACATATTATTTTCGACCTCACTGAATGCTGCGATGCCCGTGGTGCGACACTGTTTGTTTGGGTTGTTTATTTTTGTAATTATTAGACGACTGGGTCGACCGACCTTGACCAGAAGGTTATGTTACCAAGAATTTTAATTTCCAAGACTCACTCTCTTCGATCTACGTGCTGAATTGAATCTGGTTGGACTGCAGCCGAAGAGTAAAAGAGTGAAGAAGTGTGTGTTACTGTAGCTTCCTTCCTCTGCATTATGTGGGATAATCGCTTCAGGGGAGAAGTCGTATTTTATGCAGTGTTTAAACCTGCTTGAACCATATTTACTTCTCTGAAAGTTCTCCGAGTTATGAGTGCACCTCATTTACAGCAGATTTGCTTACAACTTTCAGATCAACATCAAAGCACCTGAATGCACTGCTGTGTCGATCCAGCTGTTTGCAGATGGGAAACCAGACATCACTACAACCTGCACTGTAGTGTTAGTCTGTTCAGGCCTTGTGGAAGCAAATCTGACCTGACTGACTGCAAAGTAAACAAAGCAGTGTGACCAAATGGAGCTCCGGCTGGGGGACATTAGCAAATGCTGCACCTTATTGTTTCCACTATATGAGGAGGTTCCCTCACAAAGCCATGCTGGATTTCGTGCAGCATTTTATAACTGAGGCCACAGGAGAGAGAAACAGAGGAGGGAGCGACGGTGAAACGGAGGTACGGAGCAGACAGAAAGAGAGAGAAAGGACGAGAGAGGTGAAAATGATGAGAATCACTGGTGTATTTAATACAAGAGTTTCACAGAAACACTGCTTTCAGATGTCTTGGGTTCAAAGCAAGCTTCTAATTTATCTTTGATGATGTAGTTTAATTCTCTGGGAGTCAGGAATCATTAACGTCGCTCTCTCTCACACCCCACACACACACGCATGCAGATAAACACACTCACAGCCGAGGGCGTGCTGGAGATCTCTCTTCTGTTGGGACACGAGAGCGTCCAGTCTGGCCTGTGAGACAGAACCTCGGGACAGACTCTGTAACAGCTCCGTGTCTGCAACACACACACACACACACACACACACACACACACACACACACACAGCCGGCATATTCACATACGTATGCATAATGACTTTGTCTTATTTTGTCCATTATTATGATTTTGGCTAAAGATCAGATCACATTCTAAACAGTGTGAGGTTACATCCATACTCGGCAGTCCCATTCATACTGGGCCTAAACAGAGCTACCAATTAACCTAACGCCATGGTGAGAACATGCAAACTCCACATAGGCGGAGCCCAAAGTTGGGATCGAACTCCAGCGTGCCGGCCCAGAAATAATGCAGAAATGGTGCAACAGGTGAGTGTTAAAATCCCGTACCCCAGCAGGTACAGAACAAAAGTGCACAGAGCCTAAGTGAACCCGGAATGTGATTTGGGACACGCCCAGAGTAGGTTAATGACGAAAAATGAGTTTCACTTTTAACATATTGCACAAAATCGGGTTAATGTGCCACAGCTGACGGACTAAAAATAGTTGGTGCTGGACTTGCATATGTGTGTGTGTGTGTGTGTGTGTGTGTGTGTGTGTACCTCCGTTCTCCTGCAGCAGGTAGTCTATGGGGTTTGAGACTGCAGAGAGAGAACACTGCGGAGTCAGCAGGATGAGCTGAACCTTCTGCAGCCGCACGTCACACACACTGAGAGAGTGGAGCGTCTCAGGTAGCAGCTTCACGTCTGAAACACACACACACACACACACACACACACACACACACACACACAATATGTATATATATATGTATATTATTTAATATATTAAATATTGCATGTAGTATCTTAAAAAACCTAAACATATCATTATGTGTGAAGAAATACCTCACACCACACACACACACACAAACACACACACACACACACACTCACTGCTGCAGCCCATGCTGGCAAGGCCCTCCTGCAGTTCACCTCTCTGAGCACTCGAGCGTTCTCCCATACACACAAACACCCGGGAGCCGCGGCTCTGTTTGCCCGAGTTCTGTGAAGCGTTCCTTTGCACAGAGGCAACAATGGCAGCTGTGTGAGCCACGGTGCGTGTGGAGACCGATCCGGCCATTAGAACATCTCCATCTGGAACCAGAAGGGGGCGCATCGCCACAGGTCCCACACAACACGACTTATCCTAGAGACACACAGAAAACAAGAGTAAACGCAGCTGATGGAACATCAGATCAACAACGGATTAAGGTTTAGAACTGAGCTAGGACCGGACGAGCTAGCTAGGGTATGTAGGTAACACAGGTGAACGCATGTCACTGAAGGCCTAATGTTCAATCGGAGCCTGTTCTAATTTCTGCATTGATAAAATCAGGCTGACCAATAAGAGCTTTGTCGCCGGGCAGAACAGCTCATTGGGAGCGTATAGGACGAGCAACAGCCTGCCTCTAGGGCTTCCTGCACTAATCTTCGCTCGTGTCTTTTTTTAAGTTGACGATGTGAAAAAGACACGGCGAGACACACTAAGAGAAGGGAAATTAAAGAAAGCAAAAGAGGACATGGAGTTTTCAGAGTGTTTAGACAGAAAACTAAGTTTACGCTTGTTTTGAATAAAAACTTTGCTGATAAAACTTAGTCACTTTAAAGAAATGTCCATTCAAAAATAAGTAATTGTGTGTGTGTGTGTGTGTACTTGTATGACCAGTCTGTAGTCTCTCAGCAGGCTGCTTTTGTGTAGTTCTTGTCTCACACATGCAGGAAACACCAGTAGGTCGCGGCAGTGCAGGTCATTACAGAAAGTCTGTTTTTCCAGCTGCTTGAAGGAGGTCACATGGGAGAAACCCGCAGACTTTAATACATCACACACCTCCTCCGTACTACAGAGACAAACATGGAGGCATCATGACTTCATATACACGACTTCATGGCTGTGTGTTTGATGAACTTGCTCATGTTTTGGATTTTGTGAACGGTTTCATCAAATCAATTACATTTTTATTATATAGCACTTTTCATCAGTAATCACTATAATGCTCCGGCATGGCAGCAGTCAAATATGCAGATCATCTAGACCTGAGATACCTGGCCTCGCCTAAGGGAGGGAAGACTGGACGGGATTCAACTTCCTGCCGGCCTCAGATTGCTTACAGCAGCTACATAACCTGAACTGTTAAGGAATGAATTCTCTTCATAATGATTCTGTTCACTAACCATGTGACAAATCATCGTCTCTCCGAGCATGAGGAATTTGTGTTTGCGCTAAAAAACAGGTTAACGACTCAGAAGGTATCGATTCGACTTTAAGCAGCTATAAGTTATAAGTTATAAATATATAATAGCAGTGTGTGTGTGTGTGTGTGTGTACAGAGCTACAGCAGGTACTCATGAGGATTAATGCCACAAGGGCACAGGAATGTAAAAAGTGTAAGCATGCATTTTGAAAAAGGTGAGAAGAACCTGTGCGAGTGTGTGTGTGGTGTTGTATGTGGCGTGTGTGTGGCGTGTGTGTGGTGTGTGTGTGTGTGTGTGTGTGACCTCTAAGAGCCCTGATTGCATCGGATTACAGATCAGTGAGATTTATGGTCCCATGGTCAACCTGTCTGCAGACTCATATGAGCTACAACTAACGGTCCCACAGTCCTTCCACCCACACACACACACACACACACACACACACACACACACACACACACACACACACACAGGTATATATGAAACAAAGTGTCAACGGGCTTTGTGGAAAACCTACAGCAAAACAGAACCATAAACGTCCAAACACACAGTCATGGTAAACATGTTTATGGAGACAATCCTACACCCAAGCCTAACCACACATCTAACCACAACCCTAAACCTACCCCTAACCCTAAACCCAAGCCTAAACCTACCCCTAACCCTAAACCCAAGCCTAAACCTACCCCTAACCCTAAACCCAAGCCTAAACCTACCCCTAACCCTAACCTTACACCTAACCCTAGCTCTACACCTAAACTCTACACCCAACCCTAAAGCCATTTTTTCAAATTAAAGTTGCAGCGTTTCTGAACAAGCAATTACAGAAAACACAATCAACACACACACACACACACACACACACACACACACACACACACACACACCCTTAATAAATGTATGCTGCTCTATGACAAGCCTGGAAAGGTCACTCTGCAACAAGTCTTACAAACAATGTCTACATTTTCTCACATGTCTCAAAGTCTATCAAAAACAGATTAGAATCACATGACCTTTAGATCATGAAGTCTGTGCGTTCCTTTGCACTGGGAGCTCAGACTGCTGTACTGTTACACAAAGAAGCTGTTTGGAACGGGTCGGTAGAACTCATGCCTAGAATGGGCAGAATGAATTCATCATATTTTTTCTCGATCCCAGATTCAGGTGAGTCCAATACTGTTTCTGTAATATTCTTTTTTTCTCCTTCCTGCTTTCCCTGGTTGGGGTAACGGGGGGCTCGGTGCCTATCCCCGAAGAATATGGTAACGGGCATAAGCGTGCCCTGAAGCGCTAGGAGAAGACCCCCTGACCAGCCTTTCCTCCCATGATGCTTAGCTGGATGCCATTTCTTCAAACAAACCACAGTCAGAACCTCAAAGTTCAGCCAGGGAGTCCCCGATGCATTAGGACGCTGGAATTATATCTCAATTATATCAGAATTGGAAATGAGACTAATGCTAGTATTATTGCTTTGATCCTCTTGAATCAAGACTTCAGTTCTAATAATATAATAACGTTTAATCGTTTTCAGGCTCGGCAGGATCAGTGTTGCAGTGCTCAGGTACGGCCAACGGCCAAACCCGGGTCCCTGCAATAGTGGGCCTAGTGTCTTAGCTGCTGTGCCACCCGAGCGCCCTTTTAAAGGCTTTCTACAGCTCAAATCAGAGGCATACAATAACAAACAGAGCAGGTCCAGACCTCTATGGGTTAATAGGATTTATCATTTTGTGCAGCTGTGCTGCTTTTTGGTTTCTGTCCTTGCAGCTTTTGCTTTGTTCCTCTGTTACTGAACAATAACTCTTCACTTCAGTATCCTTACGAGCCCTGACAGCGATGCTGGATTTCAAACGTACCTCAAATCTGTTTCTGGGATATGGGTTTGTATTAGAGACACAAAGCCGTGACAGCAGCTAAACCTTACATAACTAGAAAGTATGTTTGGATGGAGGAAAGTGATGTGCCGCACCACACACACTCACACACTCTTTCACACAGGTGTAACTGTGATCTTGTTTGTATTGGAACAGGAGTAGATTCTCTATACGCATTATTATCACCCTGTGCAGTCCTGTAAGCCGTCTATTTCAGCTAGTAGTAGCGTGTGTGTGTGTGTGTGTGTGTGTGTACCTGGTGCGCACTGTGTTAACCCAGGTATAAATGGGCAGGTTGGACTCTCTCTCCTGCCTCTGCCTGACGCTCTTTGGCAGGATGCAGTCGATACTCGGCAGGTTGTGTTTGATTCTGCAGCGTGCTAACGAGGCCGCCAGCTTCGTCTTAAACCTGATACGGAACAATAACAAACACAAAACACACTTTATAAACAAGACACAACCTAGTGTGTACTGACTGAAATGAAGTGACTCGAGCTGAGACTACTGACTATTATCATATTTGATCATGAAAAGCAAAGCTGAGTCGTATGAAAGGTTGGAGCCATAACAAGAGTACATATGAATAAAGAGTAAAACATCTGTACTACTTATTGTCTTCAGAAATAACATACGCTCGAAAGACAAAAAATCACCTTGCATGTTAAGGCCTCCTGCAGATGGCGCTGCATGAGCACGACCGGGCTGTCGATACCTGTAAATGGGATTCATAGACTGAGAAGAGGTGGTACAGTGCAGCGAAGGTCTCGTTCGATGTGTGGAAAATGGGTCGCAGGGGTGGTTCCATTCGGGTGAGCCAAAGGCCATGGTGTGAATGAAGGAGCTGAATTCCTAAAGTCGGGTTCCTTCACATTAATGTCTTTGGAGCGTCCAAATGCGATCGCTCCTGCTGCTTTGCGACCCATTTTCCACACATCGAACCAGACCTTTACTGCACTGTACCACCTCTTCTCAATCCATGACTCCCATCACACATCCCGCAGGTATTTACAGCCCGGTCGTCCTCATGCAGCGCCATCTGCAGGAGCCTGAAGTTACACCCGCCAGGTTACTAATTCTATGTCCCGGTCTCAATATTTTATCTCAATCTCCTCTAAATCCTCACAAATGCTTCTTCAAACCCTATTATGCTAATCTTTTAATTTACGCAGCATTGTAATTCTGGACTGACGGATGATCTGGGAGGGGGCTTTACATTTTCCGCACCCCGGATCACGTAGGGGTTGCTCTTTCTCTGCAGGTTATAGCTCACATACACACCGAATCAAACGAGCTTCATCTCCCAGGGGTACAGAAGAAACATATAGCATATAGATTCAGATCTCCTATCACCTGAGCAGGCATTCTTCTACTTCTCTGACAACAGACTCCGCCTCCTTCGTATCATGACAGGGCAGACGCTCACGGGGCAGGAACTTCCTGTCCTGGAAGTCGTACAGCAAGACGGCCACCAAACTCATTAGATCATCCGGCTAACAGAGAGAAGGAGAGAGATGGGGCGGGACTCATTACTATCTTTATTATTATTATTGAGTTGAGACTAACACTGGGTACAATGTCTATAGTTATAACTACAATAATAATAATTATTATTATTATTAATATTAGTAGTAATAGTAGTACTACTATCATTAGTCTGTTAAACCTAACACTGTGTCCATATTTTCTTTTAATTTTCTTGGTTGGATCTAACCATGTATCTTTTTAACGATGCATATTTTTAAAGAATGGTTGTTGTGCCGACTGGTTTCCTCTTCTCCTCTTGTTCCTTCGCCTTATTTGTCCTTTAACAAGGTCGCATTAGGGTCTCTGAGGTTCCAGACTGCATGTCACCAAGCAACAGTGCTCCCTGATGGAACGTGGCTAAGCTCACAGACAAGAGTCCTGCTGAAACTAATTACCGCACACTTACACTCCCATACACACACACACACACACACACACACACACACACACACACAATGAGCAGACATGGTCACGTGTGTACTCTCATGCAGAAACAACACAGAATTTAGTCCGTACACAGATTGTATGTCTTAGCCATGGTGGCTGTACACCAATCAGCCATAACATTAAGACGACTGACAGGTGAGGTGAACCTATGACTGTGTGATGCTGTCCAACATTTTACTGGGAAACCAGGTCCTGGCATTCATGGGGATGTTCCTTTGGCATGTACTACATACCTAAACACTGTTTCAGACCAAGTACACCCCTTCATGGTCACGATATTCCCTACCAGCAGTGACATCTTTCAGCCACACTGCCGATATTGTACAGGATTGGGTTTTAGGAAACTTTGGGTTTTTAGTGTTGTGTTCAAGGTGCTGCCCTGGCCTCCAAATTCCCCAGAATCCAAGTATCTGTGGGATGTTATTATTTTACAGTTGTACAGAGACACACTTCACTATAAGGGTACATGAAACAGTGCTAATTCATGCACATAACACATCGTAAGTCAGCATGAAGTGAGCATGTGTCCTGGATGCAGGAACAACATCCGAATTTAATTAGTAATTACGGTAAAACC
>JAJAGP010000370.1:337350-449795 GCA_025084515.1 Ancistrus triradiatus | reverse complement strand
TGAACATTAACATTAGCCAATGTCAGAGAGGCCTTCAGTTGCTTAGAAGTTACCCTGGGGTCCTTTGTGACCTCACCAACTATTACATGCCTTGCCCTTGGAGTGATCTTTGTTGGTCGACCACTCCTGGGGAGGGTAACAATGGTCTTGAATTTCCTCCATTTGTACACAATCTGTCTGACTGCAGATTGGTGGAGTCCAAACTCTTTAGAGATGGTTTTGTAACCTTTTCCAGCCTGATGAGCATCAACAACTCTTTTTCTGAGCTCCTCAAAAATCTCCGTTGTCCGTGCCATGATACACTTCCACAAACATGTGTTGTGAAGAGCAGACTTTGATAGATCCCTGTTCTTTAAATAAAACAGGGTGCCCACTCACACCTGATTGGCATCCCATTGATTGAAAACACCTGACTCTAATTTCACCTTCAATCCTAGAGGTTCACATGCTTTTGCATAATATGTAATATTGGATCATTTTCCTCAATAAATAAATGACCAAGTATAATATTTTTGTCTTATTTGTTTAACTGGGTTCTCTTTATCTACTTTTAGGACTTCTTTTAGGTCATATTTATGTAGAAATATAGAAAATTCTAAAGGGTTCACAAGTTTTCAAGCACCACTGTATTTGAATGAGAACACCTTAGAACTGTGCAAATTTCATTATTGAAAATTAAACAGCATCGATTTCGGATTCAATGGTGCTAATTACACACATATAAAAATTATGCAATTAAAGCAATCATCAAATCATTTGATTTCATCAACAGTCATCTTTACAAGTAAATATTTGTAGATATATTATTGTAGAATAATTTCCTTTCACTATTATTACTATAAAAGGTATTTTTTTCATTTCCCTTTTTATCTGATCAGTGGCCTTAGAAAACAGAGGCAACTCTATTTTTGGTCATTTCAAAAGTGAGACACCTGATTGATCAAAAGCAACCTGTTCTCAACAATAGCAGTAGGTTACAACATCTTTCTGCAAGTGAAGTCACTATGACTTCACCTTGAGCATTTAAAATTATTAGATTACTTTGTAGAATAAAGTATTTAGAATTCTCTTTGAAGTTGTTTTTCTTTATCAGATTTTTAATGATTAGTCTAAATAGCATTGTTACATAGTCACTGTTTGAGTGTCTTGCTAGCTACCAAACTAGCTAGCTAGTAATATTACAGACATTGTAGTATAATTCACTACCAACCACTGCCATGTCAGCACTTACTTTAAAGCATATATGGCATCATGTCCACACATGGCTCTAACGAGCAGCCATGGCTTTTTGACTTGTTGCTGATAAAATCCAAATGGCTCTTTTTTGTCTTTGGTCCGGAGGACCTGGACATCCATTTCTTCCAAAAAAGACCTGGAATGCTGATTCGTATGATAACAATACACATTTCCACTTTGTGATGATCCATCCCAGATGACTCAGAGCCCAGAAAAACGACTGGACATGGTTAACATAAGGATTATTTTTTGCACAGTTAAAATTTTATGCAGAATTTGTGAATGTAACTGTAGCTGCATTATGCACTGTAGAGGGAGAAATATACAAACCCATTCCAGTCTTTCCTTGAGGAACATTTCTTTGAAACATTACAATCATTTTCTCACATATTTGCTGGCACACTGGAGATCCTCTGTCCAATTACCTGTTGAAATCACCAGTGTGAAATCACATCATTATTTAGTTTTTCTTTTTTTCTTTTTTTACCTCATAACTAGCCCTAAATTACCCCGGTCCCAACGTTTTTGGAATGTGTTGCAGGCCTAAGATGCAGGAATGTATGTATATTAACAAATGCACTGAAGTTTTCAGACAAAACATGAAACTATTTGCTTTTTCAAAAGAAAGTTGCAGTTTTTGCAATCAAAAAGCAATTTTCCTTGTGGGAACGAGCAAAATATCCCCATGTCAGATCCCCTAAAAATATCAAGTCTTTCTATTGTTGTGAGGACATTTGATCCTCAAAGTGATACATAATCTTTAGCACCACCATCCACATTACACACAGACAAGGAAAATGGTTGTCAAGGTTAATGATTAGCGTTGTTATGAGGAAGTGAACTTTAGTCCTAAGAGTGTATTCGAAGGAAGGAGGAGGAAGGTTAACAATACATAAGCTTTTGCCTCAAGATTTGTTTTCACAAAAAGCAGCTCAGGTAAAATAGTAGAAATTATTTAGTTATTACCTTAATTAAGGAAAAGCGCTTACATTTCTCTGTTTGTTGGTAACCAGCTTTTCTTCAGCTTGTCTCCAACAACATGAAGGCAGATGACAAACTTCAGATATGGAAATTCCTTTTTGCATTGGTCAATTCCTTATTTGTGGTAAGAATTTGATTAAGAAAAATAACTATGAGATTCCTCCACTGTACTTAGTTGTTTTTAACATCTATTAAATTCTGTGCAAATAAGCATACAAGCTGAAGCAATATGATGCTTAACACATGTAAAGTGATATCAGGACAGGATGTGTATCTGCAAGAATGTTAGCTGTAATTATTGTATAAATTAACTACCTTAGTATCTTACTAGATCAATATAATTCTAAAACTACAATTGTTTTGTCAAATATATTATGTGTACATACAAAACAATTTAACATTATTATTCCTTACAGATTCTTGGTTTCAGCCTTTTTGGATGTTCTGTATGGATCTTATTTGATAAAAGTAATGTTATAACAGTTTTAAGCAGTGGTAAGTTTTTTTTTTTGTTTGTTTTATTTCCTGATAATATAAGTGGGTGACGAATGAGAAATGTTAGAGCAATAAATCGGGAAGTGTAAGCTGATGGCTGTTAACTGAGACGGTTCAACATTTGTTAACATTAGTGTTAGCAGACACAACTCTGTGCTATTTTATGATAAATTACAGTTTGTGGCTGGTCACTGATTTTACAGAGGGAGATTTCAAGGTGGTGGCTGCAGGGCTCTTTGTTATTGGCCTGGTGGTTGTGGGTCTGTCCATGTTGGGATGCATTGGGATCCACTTCGAAAACAGATGTGTAATTGCATTTGTAAGTATTGCAACACAACAACACAACTTGTTTTTTACTTTTTAAGGGTAATGGGGACATTTTTAAGGGCAATCACACTGGGGACAATTTTGAATGGCCAGTTAACCTGACACATGACTTTGGAATGAGGGAGGAAACTGGAGTACCCAATGTAAACCCATACAGTGGACACACAGACTCCATACAGACAGAGTCAGGATTGAACCAGGAATCTCTGGAGCTGTGCATCAACTTCTTGCACCACTGTGCACCAGTACAATTTATATCCATATCATACATAAAGTTATGAGTACACCTAACACAGCACTCTCAGGTTGCTACCCATAGATTACAAGTACATGTAACCTCACTTTTCCCGTCTAGGATACAATATGTTGTTCTGTCCTGAGTCTCAGTGTATTTTTTTTATCTTTTCCAGTACATGGGCTTCTTAATTGCCATTGTTATGGGTCAACTTTTCATCACATTGCTACTGGTGTTTAAAAAAAACAAAGTAAGTGTTTAACTACACTCACATTCACATACTTTTAGTACTGCTAATACTATGTCTATATACTCTACCTAAAACCTTGAAACACCAGTGGTAGTGGGTTTGTCATTAAATATAATATTCTTATGTTTTATTTATTATAATTCTGACACTACACAGGAAATATATGATCTAAGTCTAGTGCTAAGTCAGTGTTCCATCTTTCCTCGAAACTTCACTGAAGTATTTATTAAAAATATTTACTATCATCTGTTTTCACATTTTTAAGCAAAGTCCCTCATACAGTTTTGAATGTGGTAAGAATACTATGTTTTTTAGGACTATAACACAAATCCAGAGAAAACCCTTGTGGAGTGATAGTCACACTGGTAGGAAAGGATATCATGACAAAGCTAAGATTCTTGCATGAACATCTGACCTGAACACAAGAGGATGGTTAAAGAATATTATTGTATGAACATGTTGTATGAAAATCAAGGAAAGCTAAAGCAAAAATGTTTCTTACTTAAACAGATTGAAGAGTTTTTGAATAAAAGTATAGATGACACTATCCGCACTTATGGGGTTAATATTACACAAACCAGTCGGAGGCTTCTGGACAGTGTGCAGCAGTCTGTATGTATTGATTATACTTCATATTCCTTATTGAATGAAGCCAAATGATTAACCATAATCATTTCAGTCTGTTCATGAATGTATATAAATAGGTTAATCAGTAATAAAATGCCCAGCTGGCTTCCATCATCTTTATGACTTGGTTTGTTATGAGTGTGTTTTTCACTAGGCAAAATGCTGTGGCAGACAGAACACCAGCGACTGGAAGGCAAACCTACTTATTCAGGACACGAACATGTCTGAGATTTACCCCTGCTCTTGTTTCAATGGAACCTGCCCCATAGTCCTGGAAAACGAGATGTTCCAGTTTGGAAATGGTTCTGACATCTACACAATGGTATTATAAAAAAACATTTGTATTTGTATTTGTATTTTGCCTGATCACTCTTGTCTTCTGCTTTTGAATTCAGGTATGCACCATTTAACGACCGTGTTACATTCTGTGAAAAAAGACACAGCATCCTTAATGCCACCTCATTTTTTATTTATGGAAATTCGAATTACATTAACATTAACATTTACAGCATTTAGCAGATGCCCTTATCCAGAGCGACTTACAATTGATACAATCCAAGCAATTGTGGGTTAAGGGTCTTGCTCAAGGACCCAACAGTGGCAGCTTGGCAGAGGTGGGATTTGAACCCTAGACCTTGCAGTAGTAGTGTACTGTTATGACCCTGTCTAGGGGGGAAAAGCCAGTAACACTTAAAAGGATTGTATGGAAACCAGAGACTCGGTGAGTGAATATGAACCAAGTTTATAGAGTTTAGGTTAGAGAGAATATGCAAGTAGTGGCAGAACAAATAAAGGAGTAGTACTGTGGGACTGTGGACCTAGCGGTTAAGGTACTGGTCTAGGACCAAAAAGGTCCAGGGTTCAAATCCCACCCTCTGTTAAGCTGCCACTGTTGGGTCCTTGAGCAAGGCCCTTAAACCCACAACTGCTTGATTGTAAGACTGTATCAACTGTAAGTCGCTGTGGATATGGGGGTTCTGCTAAATGCTGTAATGTAAATGTACTTACAAATAAGATGGGCACATGCACACAAATTTGCCATTTACACAGCTTGTTATAAATAAGTAGCAGGAAAGTCAAGCCCACCCCAAGTAACGTGAACAAAAAAGTCTCTAACACATCAACAACCGAGTTAGAATAGTCTCTAGTCCAAAGTAAGCTAAGAAGCAAGCAAGCACATTGCGGTATATAGTTACACACAAATTTTCCCCACTCTATCATTGTGGGGACCATCCACTGATATAATGATAGCTGTACCTAATTAATGCTACAACCTACCCCTACCCCTACCCCTAACCTTAACGTTGAGGAAAACAAAATAAACAAAAGCATATCTTATGACGATTTTGTCACTTGGTCCCCACAATGTAAGACATATAAGGTACACACACACAAATGACAATCTTCTGGCTCTTAAACTATAACTCCCACCTCTACTCGTGAATCCAGAGCGTTGATGGCCTGTTGAGGTGACCAGCGTTTACGACCCGCAACGTCCAGAGTTAAAGAAAGATTTTCATTTCCTCTTATAATTTGCTTTACATTTTAAAGTGAACAGATGTTGGATAGTCGTTAAAACCGGTGCATACCATGTGTGTAAATAACATTTTGCATTATGTCTTTGCATTATTACGTTGGGTCAAATGTGGTTGGATTATGGTGTGGTTGTTGTTTGGTGCAGGGCTGTGGGGAGAAACTGAATGACTGGTTTGAAAAAAAATTTAATCGTGATAGCAGGCATGGACTTTTGGACTCATAATCATTCGGTAAATATTCTGGCAAAATACTGTATGTAAAAGTTTATTTTATATTCCATAAGATACAAAGTTCTTATGCTTGTTTTCCATTGTTCAGATTCTGCAGTTTGGTCCTTGGCGTACACATCTCCCGGAACATTGGTCTTAAGATTAAAGAGTTCAACGCTCCAACAATCTTCTCAATGCAATGGAAGAGAACCTGAACGAGAGTCTGAACCTTTACCAAGAAGACATGGAGAACAGCCAGACTGACACTGGCAGTCATGACCAGTATAATCCACAACATACTGGTACAGAATTTGTACCAGTATCAGGACAAAAGCCACAAGATCTTATGCCTGCCCAGAGAGAAGATGCTGCACAGAGTTATGATCGTTATCCATACAGTACCAGAACCAACAGGAGCACAATAGTCACATTTCTCACCAGAAACCTGGACAGTGTTATGATCAAGAATATGCCTAATCACAGTAACCAATATGAAAAGACAGAACTACCATCAGGACGCATAATCCTGAACTACAGACAGACCTATGAGACCAGTTATAATCGGGGTTATGTCCAAAATGGATGACCACAACAATAATTTATGACGGTTACTAGTTCTACACCTCTGATGAACCTTTATCCCTAAAAGTGCTCATATAACAGGGCACACACTTCCCCCTGTGCCCTGGGTTCTCTTTGGATAGGTACCAAAAAGGCACAAAAAGGGTAAATGCAAAAAGCTTATTGGACAGTTGATTGATTAATACAGGTGGCTGGAAGAAATTAAGAATGGCCACATGAAGAAGGATGGACAGGACAGGCATGCCCCCTTCACAGGATATTTGCTAAATGCCCCAATATTACAGACACAAAAAATATCAGGACTGAGGAGCAATTCTTAACACATACTTAGACATTATTAAACATTTACAGATTTTTTGGAAGTACTGTACATACACTTTAGAACTTGTATAACAGCATACCAAGAAGGATTAAAGCTGTTTCTGGAGACAAAAGGCCTGGGCCTTAGTAGTATTATTGTTGCTATTACTTTTCGTTAGTGCAATTTTATTGTCGTTATTTATCTACATGTATTTGCAGAAATGATTCACTGTACTATATTTTGTTTTTATAATAAAGTCTATATACATCCCTATGGATCAACATCTGAATGTATCCATGTATTACAGATACTTATAAACTTTTATATAAACTTTTTCTGAAGAATTGTGGAGGTTTCATTAGCTTGGTACGTTTGATTTAAAATTGCTGCATTTTTCAGTTACAGATAATGTAAATAAAACAAACTTTGACATTCACCCTAGATGAAAAATATGAATTGCTAGAATACTTTCGATTCAGTTTAATTGTAGTTGCACATCAGCTGAACAAAGCTTAAAAAACGATTGCATCCAGCTTTGTAGAATAAGTACAATAAGAATAAAGTACAAAAAGTGTAAAGTATAAAATAAGGTTTATAGTACAATACAATTCAGTGAGATAAATACTGTCAAGTATACTGTAAACTCTGAAAGTTCCATTGAAACAAATACTGTCTGAGGTGTTAAAAGTTTAAAATAAGTGGTACACATTATAAAGGTATCACTCAGAATGCTAAACCTCTCCATGTAATAACTGCTGTTAAACCTGCTCTTCAACACTGTCACCAATAAATAAATTACACTGAAAAAGATGTCACCATACCTCTCAGATCCTTTGGCTCTTTAATGACATTCAAATGATATTTTGATCTCGCTCTGACATCAAAACAAATATTTTTGTGAGTCAAAAAGGTTTCCCCCCCATTCAGCATTACAGTCTGGCACTCAGGAGGAGCCTTGGATGATGTTAGGCATCATATTGCTGTTTTATCAGTGATGTCCTGGAGTGTGAGAGCATGGGGTAATTGTGAATGCATGTCCTTCTGTATAGCCTTGCTGTTTCGGAACTGAGTTGGTGTGTGGAGAGTGGGCTTAGACCAAAGCATGACTAACGGCACTCTGTCCCAACATAAAATGCACCATGTCTGTGTGGAAGAGAGGGTTCTAAAGAGAAGGCTCTTTGGTTGAGAAGTTCTCTTGCGGTTGATGCTCATCAGTCAGCCATTAACTGACCTCATATATTGTGAGTTGGAGGTCACACTTTATGACACTAGTGGACAGCGCGTACATTGTTGAGTGTGAGAGAGAGAGGAGAGAGAGAGAGAGAGAAGAGTGAGAGAGAGAGAGATGAGGTCCTAGGGGGAGGAAAACACATTCATACTTCCTACACCTAAACATGAGTGGGTCAAAATGGCCAATTTGTGATAGATGACAGAGACTGACATCTCATTCAGTTCCAGTGGGCTGGCAGATTCGTATCAATTAAGCCTGGGCTATAATGATAATGGAGTATAATAAATAAATCATCTACTGCTTCACACTGTAACTAGTTTAGTCTGTGCCCAGTTGGGTCAATGTAATTACCTTTAGTATAATGTAAATCTAGGACCAGCTGCAACAGATAAAACCTTCAATGACAGAGTGAAAACAGGCACACAAAGTGAGAATCCAATTATGGGATGTGACTCCTGTTAGTATGACAGTTTCTCATGCCCCCTTTGACTTATTGTTTGTTGTCCAGGAAAACAATAAGTGTTTTCTTGCCCTCCTCCTGCCAGAGATGTTCTGTGGACAATTTAAGTGTGTTTGTTAATGGCAGGGATAATCAGATGAGGCCTGCAAAAGGGCTACCCAGGGCTGCCTTCTCTGACATTACCATAACGGCAGAGACCTAACATACCTAGATGTGTTTGGTGTTTATACAATGGTTACATGGACAAATACAGAGGTTGTAAACCTGTATTTGGACTTCGTCATTAACAGTAGCAATGATGACATTTTTTCAAATATTGCTTATTATTTTTTTGTACATATCGCCCCGAGATTTGAGAAACACGGAGATGTACACAGTCCAGGCATCCTTTCTTTCCTAGTGAAAACAGATTGATGGAGGTTGGACCATGACCACCAGACACTACATCCCTCAAACAAGATGACCCTGATTTTACTAACACAAGTGTGACACCTCTTACCACCTTCCCCCAGATAAACACATCATCACTGACAAACACAGTGGTTGTTCCTCCTGGCACCACAGTAATCATAAAATGTAATGAATTCGCCACAGATCTTTCATATCCCTTTCAGTTAACCCAACTGGACCATAAGGACAACCATGGCCTCTGTTTCCGCCGTATGTTACTATGCTGTAACATGAAGGAAGGCCTCAGCACTGTGCACACAAAAGCCATTTATGTTCCCAATCCAGCCTGCAGCTTCAACAACTGTCCCCTCAAGGCATGGACCTGCCGCAGGCATCACAGCGGCTGTGCCTCAGTGACCAAATGCTGCTTCTTCAAATCACCATGCTTCCCTGTTTCCGATGGGCTCACTGGCCCACCAAAGCGTTTCCACTAAGTGAACCTTCTGTTTTCAATTATGGCCCATCCTATTCTTCAAATTCTTCAAAAATATCAGCCTGTACAAGTAGCTCACGATGCCAAGTTTCTTTGTGAGGTCATCTGTTGGGTATTTGTTCAGACATGGCCAAGCTGGTTTAAGCTCAAATGAAAGATCTTAATTATGTATAATTCTTTTTCAGCTAAGAACATACTATCAGAAGGTCTGTGCGTAATGCGCTTTCACCAGTGTCCTGTGGAGAACCTTCTACAAGTGGGACCGTTTAACACACCTTTCTTTTTACATCCTGAGTGTTCCGTCGTTGGATTAAACAGCTGTATCGTTCAGCTTGAAAGTATCCTGCTGAACCCTGTGGGGAGGATAACAGGAAACAAAAGAAGGCATGTGGTCAGGTCTTGCAGACAAGATCAGGAATGATTGCTGGATTTATAATAATTTGAAAGCCATCATACCATGAATTGTTCACTTAGGGAAAACAGATTCATGGTCACTCTGTTTTCCTGTAGTCTCCCTGGCAGGATCACTTTGAGCTTCCTGTGCCATCAGTTGCCAGATGGTCTGCAGCCAGACTCTCGTTGTTGCCCTGCACAGAGCTTTTTTCGGCAAAGTACTAACAAATTGGGAAAGTACACAACTATGAAGTAACATGAAAATGCAACTCTTGCATATAACCAGCATAGTTACAGAGAGAGACCTTAACAGTTCTGAGAATGAGTACCAGTGCAGCAATACATGGAATGATGAGCAGTGCTACAACGCTGGGGAATTGCTCTTTCAATCACTTGTCGATCTGTCAAGACATGAAAGAAAACCACGGGTTTAGTCACACTGTGGTCATGTATGGGCCATGAGATTCAACCTACAGTCTCATAAAAAATGACATAATTGTCACACAAGCCACTGTTTGATTACTGTGTATTTATTTAATAAAACTGGAATTGCTGTAATCTGCATGTGTCTTGCTTGTGTTTTACATCCAGTGCTCACCAGGCTTATCGAGCGATGTTGTAGAGGTGCGACAGGGGGAGGAGTACAATGAAACTGCTGAGGTGTTCGTGGCAAACATTGTGAGAACTTCTTTGACATGGTCAAAATAGCGCTTTGTGGACCATCTTGCAGTGCGGTAATGACATTTAAATGCCTTGACATTGTCACTTCCTGGACAAGACACAAATACACTTATTTTATCTCATACTATGTCTTGAGGTTTCTCATGACCATAGCTATATATTTGGTTTGTACTTTGTAACTTACCAGTTCTTCATTATCAATGGTGAAGCGAAGCCCCTGAAGCATGGTAATAAATATAGTGATATTTTCTCTGTTGGTGGAGAGGTTGCCAAACTTGAGGGCTAAGGTCTTCAGACTGGCTCTCTACTGGATATAGGTTCATATGCAGCCACACTGCCCTTCCCTTAAGCAGGCAGAATAGAATGGGAAAGCATACAGAAGAACTGTGAAAGATCTACAGTCCTACAATAACATAGCACTGTAACCCCCCCCCCCTTTTGTTTTTTTTTTTGTTTGTTTTTTGTGTTTGTGTTGGGGGGTGGGGGGTCGGTGTGTTGGGTGGGGTGGGGGGTTGGGTGTGTGGGGGGTGGGGGGTTTGGGGGGTGTGTGTTGTGGGTGGGTGGGGGGTTTTGGGGGTGGGGGGGGTGGGGGGGGTTGGTGGTGGGGGTGGGTGTGGGGGTTTTTTGGTGGTGGACACAAAAACAAAAACAAAACCAAAACCCCACCCCCAGAAAAAAAACCTATGGTATACGCAAAAAACCCCCCCACGTCCCTGTTTTTTGTATTGTGGTTTCCTGTTGTTTTGTGTTTTGGGGGTTGTTTTTTGTCGTATGGAGTTGTTTGGGTGGGTGGTTGGTTGGTTTGTTTTGTGGTTATGTTGTGTTTGTGGTTATGTTGTGGGTTTTGGGTGTTTTGTTTTGTTCTCGTGATTTGTTGGTTTTTTGGTTTTGATTTTTGGGGTGATTTGCAACACCCGAAACACACCCCCCGTGATGTTATTGTATATTTTTTTTGGTTTCCCACAAACGACCACCCCCCCAACCCCCCACCCCACACGCCGCCCGCCCCCCCCCCCCCCATCCCCACCCCCCCCCACCGACCCCCCCCCCCGCCCTGATTAATTTTAGGGTATTTTTTTTCGGTTTTATTGGGTTTATTTTTCTGCTCCCTCAGACTCCGCTCTGTGTGGAGTTTGCATGTCCTCAATATCAAAATACAATGTTCCGTCATTTTTCACCAAAATCTGGCACAATCTGCACAGCAATAAGAGGTCTCAGAGATGCCTTTGTAACTACAAGTTTATTGGGCCCATTCAATCAAGGTAACAAAAACCATGTATGTTGTCGCCTCACAGCTCCAAGAATCCCTGAGTTTTGATCCCGACCTCAGACTTCCGCCTGTGGTGGAGTTTGCCATGTTCCTCCCCAGTGTTGTTGTAGGTTTACTCCAGGTAACCTCTGGTTTTCCTTCCACACTCCAAAGACATGCGTTAAGTTTTACCTGGCTGCTCTAAATTGGCCTACAGTTGTGAAAGCGTCTGACTAGTATTGATTGTAACCTTGCTGTCTTCTTTGTTGAATAGGCATTGATGCTGATCCAATGTTAAGTAAACAAATAAACAAACTTAGCACAGCAGTGACAGTGACATGATCATGGAATACTGTGTGGTGTTGCTAAGGACCTTAAACACTGTGTACAGTCACTGGCTACCCAGACACACCTAACACACTTGTCTTAGACACACCAGTACATGTTTTGTACAGTTAAAGTAGCTTGTCGTTTGCATTCAAAATTAGTGCTAATCATTCTGTTCCTCAGCCTTGCATTGCTTTGTAAATATTTGGTAAACCTTTGAAAACCTTGTTCGAGGAACCTTAAGAGGACACGTTGTTCAGAAGGACAAAAAAGGGATTTTTCATTATCAACACATTTGTTGCATTTCACGCCTGCATATTCCAAACATAGTTAGGAGGAGGGACATTTAGACCAAAGACACAAACTAAACCATTTGGACTTTTATTCAGAAGTCAAAAACCAGGTCTGTCATGGGGCTGTGTCAGTGCCAGTGGAAAAGGTGAATTAAACTGATGCAGAAAAAGTACACTGATATTTTACAGCAACATTATGCTGCCTTCAGGAACATCATCTTTTCCAGAGATGTCCAGGCAATTTGTTCAACAATACAATGCAAGACTACATGCTGCGGCACACATTACAAAGGCATGACTGCAGAAGAAGAGGGCACAGGTACTGGACTGGCTTGCCTGCAGTCCTGACCTGTCCCCAAAAGAGAATGTGTGAAGAATTTTGAAAAGGAAAATTGCAACAAAGACAACCTTAGAGAAACACTTCATCGCTGGGTATCCTTGGTGAAGTGTTTGTGGGCAGGAATGGCAACATTACAACACGGTAAAATGCAATTACTGTCCCAAACTTTTTTTGGGGATGTGGTTACAGGCCTGAAATGCAAAAATGGCTGTATATTAACAAATGAAATGAAGTTGGCAGACCACAGCATGAAAGATATTTGGCTCATACTGTCCTGCACTAAAAATAAAAAACTCAAGGGCAAATCGTAAGAACACTGCTGATTTAATTGTAATTAATTAATAACTGATCAAATGTAATATGTGCAACCCATGAATACTTTAATAATCTCTTTTCTTTGTTTTAAAGCACTTTGCAGTCTGAGATAATATGGCTATATATGATTTTGTTGTAAAACCAAAGCCACACATGGTATCCTTTCAGTTTTACTGTTTTGCTGAAGATTGGCCAAGCACTGAAATAACATTTGGGCAGATTGTGTTCCAATGGAGTCCATTTTCTATTAATGAAAGTAGTATAGGAGAACTGAAAGGTCAGTGGGTTTTCTTGATTGAAAATGACCAGTGAGTGTTTGAACAAAGCATGTATAAAGCAGTGCTTAATAGTATGTGAAACCACTTTGTTTTATCATTCCTGCAAGAATTTGACCTAAATGTCATCAGAATTGAGAAGTACAGTGGTGCTTGAAGGTTTGTGAACTCTTTTAGAATTTTCTAGATTTCGGCATGAATATGACCTAAAACATCATCAATATTTTCACACAAATCCCTAAGAGTAGATAAAGAGAACCCATTTAAACAAATGAGGCAAAATATTCTACTTGGTCATTTATTTATTGAGGAAAATGATCCAAATACATATTAGTGAGCCCTCTAGGATTAGCAGTAATTTGAAGGTGAAATTAGAGTCAGGTGTTTTCAATCAATGGGATGACAATCAGGTGTGAGTGGGCACCCTGTTTTTTTAAAGAACAGGGATCTATCAAAGTCTGCTCTTCACAACACATGTTTGTGGAAGTGTATCACGGCACGAACAAAGAAGATTTCTGAGGACCTCAGGAAAAGAGTTGTTGATGCTCATCAGGCTGGAATAGGTTACAAAACCATCTCTAAAGACTTTGGACTCCACTAATCCACAATCAGACATATTGTGTACAAATGGAGGAAATTCAAGACCATTGCTACCCTCCTCACGAGTGGTCGACCAACAAAGATCACTCCAAGAGCAAGGTGTGCAATAATTAGAGAGGTCACAAAGGACCACATGGTAACTTCTAAAGAACTGAAGGCCTCTCTCACATTGGCTATTGTTAATGTTCATGAGTCCACCATCAGAAGAATACTGAACAACAATGGTGTGCATGGCAGAGTTGCAAGGAGAAAGCCACTACTGTCCAAAAAGAAAATTGCTGCTTATCTGCAGTTTGCTAAAGATCATGTTGACAAGCCAGAAGGCTATTGGAAAAATGTTTTGTGGACGGATGAGACCAAAATAGAACTTTTTGGTTTAAAAGAAAAGCGTTATGTTTGGATAAAGGAAAACACTCTGCATTCCAGCATAAGAACCTTATCCCATCTGTGAAACATGGTGGTGGTAGTTATCATGGTTTGGGCCTGTTTTGCTGCATCTGGGCCAGGACGGCTTGCCATCATTGATGGAACAATGAATTCTGAATTCTATCAGAGAATTCTAAAGGAAAATGTCAGGACATCTGTCCATTAACTGAATCTCAAGAGAAAGTGGGTCATGCAGCAAGACAACGACCCTAAGCACACAAGCCGTTCTACCAAAGAAAAGAAAAAAGAGGTAATGTTTTGGAATGGTCAAAGTCCTGACCTTAATCCAATGCAAATGTTGTGGAAGGACCTGAAGTGAGCAGATAATGTGAGGAAACCCACCAACATTCCAGAGCTGAAGCTGTTCTGTACAGAGGAATGGGCTAAAATTCCTCCAAGCCGGTGTGCAGGACTGATCAACAGTTACAGGAAACATTTAGCTGCAGTTATTGCTGCACAGGGGGGTCACAGCAGATACTGAAAGCAAAGGTTCACATACTTTTGCCACTCACTAATATGTAATATTGGATCATTTTCCTCAATAAATAAATGACCATGTATAATATTTTTATCTCATTTGTTTAACTGGGTTCTCTTTATCTACTTTTAGGACTTGTGTGAAAATCTGATGTTTTAGGTCATATTTATGCAGAAATATAGAAAATTCTAAAGGGTTCACAAACTTTCAAGCACCACTGTATCACATCCCTAAAATGGCACTGCATAATGTGCCTTTCTTTCTCTCTTCTCAACAAGTTAACAAGATTTCCTCCTCTTTCTTCAGAATATTCTATAGCTTCTTTCAATCACTAATCTAACACCACGTCTGTTGGATTCAATCCCAATCCTGATTTTCCTGTCCATCCTCTCCAGCATTGGAATTACAGGTTCAGCATAGCAGTGTCTCAATCCCTTCATAAAGGGAAGGTCAGATAAGGTATCATGGAATGGATCCACACCTGCTCCTTGCAAATTGGAGTTCCAAAAGGTTCAGTGCTAGATCTTTCTCTGTCACCACTTGTTCTCTTGGTGAAGTCATATCCCCTTATGCTCTTTTGCTATGCAGATGACCTTTGCCTCATTTTCTCTTTTCCTCCATCATATACTTGGGTCTGAACATTAATATCTGATGTAGGGCATGTCTTGGGGACAACTTTTTATGGGTGCCTGCTAATCATTTGAACCCACATCAATATTTGGAGAACTGTCCTTCAGAACTTCTTGATTACACTCTTCACACATGCAGGAAACCCTGACATTTGGAGGGCAGTCTGGATTTTTGTGCTCATATTATATGTGACTTGGCCATGTAGGTGTCTCTTCTATGGCATCGGGTTATTTCAGTGATTTCTTTTTGTAGAGGTCAGTCAGGTGCTTGGCCGGTCTTTTGTCCTACCAGGACTGGACTCACTGTAACTCAGCCCTGGCAGGTCTTCCCTTGCCTGTACCATCAGACCCCTCCAAATGATTCAAAATCTGTTTGTTTTTCAATCTGATGGTTGTCTACAAAGCTAAAAATGGACCAGAACACTCCTACTCGAAGGTATTAGTTAATCTTCACTCCATAGCTTGTACTTGTTGAGCCTCATATATAACTTTAGTGGACCCACTTGAGAAGCATGGATGGCAAATATCTAGGTACCCAGGTAATGAAATTAACTTCTGGCTATTTATCAGCTTCAGCATAGACTGAAGATTCATCTTTTCCTTGAAATGTAAATGTAAAGTACACATGATAAACAAACTTACCACGTCTTTGGTAATGAAACGAACACGAATTCTGTAATCCTTTGGAATATTTTCTCTCTGTTTGATGGGACATTTGGAAAGAAACAAGATATCAGGCATTAATGACACAATAAACCTATGCTGTATCACTAGCCACATGTTATCATGCTAAACAATACAGATGAGAAGGCATTCAGAGCACCAGAGCGAACACAGTATTATGACACATAATATTTAGTATGGTAGTAAGCTTGGAATAGCTATAACCTTCATAATTATACCAATCAACCAAAACATTAAAAACTGAATGTATCTGACTGTACGTGGACAGCTGGTTCTCGTAGTTGATGTGTTGGATGTGGGAAAAATGTTAAAAAGTAAAGACCTCTGCGATTATGATATGGAACAAATTGTTATGGCCAGACAGCTGGGTCAGAGCATCTCTTAAACTACAAGGCTTTTAGGATGCTCCTGGACAGCAGTGGTGAGTACCTACTGACAGTGGTCTGCGGAGTGACAACCATGAGCTACTGTTGGCCCCCAAGGCTCATTGATGCACGAGAGCAACAAATCCTGTCCTGTCTGTTCCAAACGTCACTGTGGTACAAGTCACAGACGTGTTTAATGCAGGTTATGGGACGAATGTGTCACAACACACAG
The DNA here is from genome assembly GCA_025084515.1 of Ancistrus triradiatus. Lineage (NCBI taxonomy): Eukaryota > Metazoa > Chordata > Actinopteri > Siluriformes > Loricariidae > Ancistrus > Ancistrus triradiatus. The sequence goes on along the minus strand of JAJAGP010000370.1, from coordinate 433,155 downwards.
TGCAGCATCTCCTTATGAGTATGGCGCTACCTATGTGCAGACCTGTCAGAGTGCTTGCCATGCCAACCTCATTAACCCATATTCAAAGAGCCCACAATGGGCATGTGGTTGTCAGCAACAATGGAAGAAGATTGTATGATCTGATCATTTCCGTTTTCTTTTTCATAATGTAGACAGTGAAAAGAAGACAAGCTAATGGATTGAGTTTGACGCTCCGGTTAATGTTCTGCTGGGAAACCCAGGGTCCATGCATTAATGTTGATGTTAAACTGATGCATAATAAGCACCTAATCATCACTTGACCAGATGGTTTTAATGTATTGGATGATGTGTACAAAAAAGTAGTAGTTTAAAAAACATGACACATGTTGAATATGGTGAGTCTCACCAGAACGTCCAGTGTAGCCACATCATCAGTCAGAGGGCTTCCAGACACACCAGAACAAGCTACCAGCCCGGCAAACAGCAACACTACGACACTAACACATGCGCAACCCCCGATCTATGGTCAAACGAGAAGAAAGATCAGACCTCTAAAGCTCCAAGCCTAAGTGAGATCGTGCGCACTCCGGAGCCTTACCTTAACCTCCTTCATGTGGACCATGGAACATCAAACTTGACTCGGCCGGTCTTCTATCTTTTTCTACCACAGCGGTATGTAGACATGATTCCACTTGTTCATGTAAAGGCTACAGCCGGACAGGATACACAGCGGGCTCGTGAGTCAGTGCGGAGAGCGCGGCGCGTTTTCTCTACTTCTGAATGATCGCTCCTTCCCTTCAAACCCTGAGGGAGCGCTGATTCTTGGGCTGTGTCCAAAACCACATTCCACTCACTACGTGCGTCCAATTTGTACCCTCCTATTCCAAGAGTATGGCATCGGTACGTTTGACGTGCTGCCACTCATCGTTTATGCATTTGCACCGTTCAGTGTCCTTATCATTTTGAATGTTATTTTAAATATATAATTAGTTTCTAGACGATCTCAGGTGTAACGGACTTAATAAGACTTTAGTGCACCTGAAAGAGTGCAGTTCAGAAAAAAAATAATTTAGGGTTTGTAAACGTCACACCATGTGTATTTCAAGACTATTTTTTGTATTGGGGCACACAGAATTTAGAGGGGCACAGCTGTACCCCTCTGCTTGCCAGTCTGTTGTTGGGGCACAACTGTGCATAAAAAGCCTAATTAGTTTAAGTGATTTAACACTACAGTAGACATTGCTCTGCCGTGAATGAGTAACGAAGAACAAATTAACTAATTAAATATTTATGATGTGTATTTCTGGCAGGTTATATGGTTATAAGTGGATAGCCAAAACATATAGCTTTGAGCTATCGTTACCTTTCCCACAGCGTAGCTGACTTTCTTTTAAGTATTTGCGGATGTCCATTATTCCATGAGAAAAACCGAAATAAACTGGCTCTCACTTAAAGCTTTTGGAAAGATGCTGGGTCATTATAGGGAATACACTGCCTGTAGTGATTTGTGTGGCATGTTCCCTACTTCTGCTCAGCAATCAAGGATAAAATTGACTTTTTACCTACAAAATGTTAGTGGGGCACAGCCAGAGGTGGCAGGAGTACATAAGTTCTTTACTTAAGTAAAAGTACTACTAATCTGATAAAAAAATACTCAAATAAAAAGTGAATTAGCCTATGGATTATATATTTCACTGAAGTAGAAGTATGAAAGTCCATACTACTAAATGTACTTAAAGTAAAAAAGTAAAATTATTTATTTAAAAAGCCTTATGAACTCAGTTTTGTGCAAGAGGTACAAACCTATGAGAAGAAGGGTTTATATTCCATTATCTGCAATCCTACAAATGATATTTTCATCTTTAGCTTACCACAGCAACAACAGAATACAAATATTTCAGAGATGAGTAACCATTTTTTAATTTTTTTAAATAAATTTAAGTAAATGCTTCTAAATTGCTCATAACTAGGCATGCCAATATACAGTAATACAGAGTGTCATGATATTTTAACCCAAACAATAGTTATCATCGACTTTTTGAAACAGTGTCCCAGCATTTTAGTCGAACAGAGAGCAGATTCACCATTTTCAAGAACCAGAGCAGTCCTTTTAAACACTCCTCTACACTACGTAATTAAAAATACTTATGCAAAACTTTTAGAAATATTGTTTACCTCTTATGTTCATCACAGAAATAGAAATCACCCAGGGACATTGGTGACATCTGTTGTTCCAGTACTCCCCGAAGTTGTATCTCTACGATCTTTATAGATATATAAATGCCTGTAGAGGTGTACCCGCTCTGCGAGAGATTGTGAAGTGCTGTGCATGTGGTGAGCCCCAAGTTACAATAACTGAAAGGTGCAAGATGCTCCAGCGACAGGTGGAAAGACTGTGATTGTGTCATTTTTAGTAGGTGCAGCCTTGCGCCAGTTGCAATGCATCAAGAAGAAACCTAGGATTTCGATTTGCGTTTCCTTAGGCTCTGGCCAGAATTGCCTAAATAAAAAAGAAAAATCCATGGATAGCTAAAATTGATAAATGAATGAATTCATAAAAGCTAAAGCAACAAGACTGTTTTGAAAATGTAGTGAGTAAAAATTACAGATTTTCTTTTAAAGTAAAAACTATTCAGCTTCAGAAATAATCATAAATGCAAATACACTTAAAAAATACTTAAATGCAAGAGTGAAAATAAGTACTTGCTTAATTTATTTAAAAAGTGTTTAGTGATAAATCCAGAGCAGGCTAACTGTGTTTTATTTGTCTTCGTATGATGTCTTATCATTTTATCATGTAAAAGTAAAGCAGCAAATATAGAAACTGATGTTAAACATTTTGCAAAAATGTCCATTCACATGCTATTTATTAGGACTACACAGAAATGTATTTCATTTAAAATTAAAAGTTTGTAGTTTTGGTTCAGTATTGCTAAATTTACTTCATTACTATTTCCTCCTTCGTAGTTCTTCTTGCTGGGACGTAATACTAACAGCCCACTTTTCTGGCACACTGGGTAGTTCAGCAGTATGCAGTCATACAGTTCCAGAGGAGTGTCAGTGGGGCACAGTTTGGTGATTCAAAAGTCAGTCACTACGATTAAGGTCGAGAAAATGACTAAGCTATGGAAAGTACTGAAGAGTCATAAGAGTAGCTATATATACACGTGTGTATATATATATATATATATATATATATATATATATATATATATATATATATGTGTGGTGTTGTGTGTGTGTTTGTGTGTGTGTGTGTATACAGTGGTGCTTGAAGTTTTGTGAACCCTTCACAATTTCATATTTCTGCATAAATATGACCTAAAACATCATCAGATTTTTACACAAGTCCTAAAAGTAGACAAAGAGAACCCAGTTAAACAAATGAGACACAAATATTATACTTGGTCATTTATTTATTGAGGAAAATGATTCAATATTACATATTAGTGAGTGGCAAAAGTATGTGAACCTTTGCTTGCAGTATCTGGTGTGACCCCCCGGTGCAGCAATAACTGCAACTAAACGTTTCCTGTAACTGTTGATCAGTCCTGCACACCGGCTTGGAGGAATTTTAGCCCATTCCTCCATACAGAACAGCTTCAGCTCTGGGATGTTGGTGGGTTTCCTCACATTAACTGCTCGTTTCAGGTCCTTCCACAACATTTCTATTGGATTAAAGTCAGGACTTTGACTTGGCCATTCAAAAACATTACCTTTATTCTTCTGTAACCATTCTTTGGTAGAACGACTTGTGTGCTTAGGGGCGTTGTCTTGCTGCATGACCCACCTTCTCTGAGATTCAGTTCATGGACAGATGTCCTGACATTTTCCTTTAGAATTCTCTGATATCATTCAGAATTCATTGTTCCATCAATGGTGTCAAGTTGTCCTAGCCCAGATGCAGCAAAACAGGCCCAAACCATGATACTACCACCACCATGTTTCACAGATGGGATAAGGTTCTTATGCTGGAATGCAGTGTTTGCCTTTCTCCAAATATAATGCTTTTCTTTTAAAAACAATAATTCTAATTTGGTCTCATCCATCCACAAAACATTCTTCCAATAGCCTTCTGGCTCGTCCACGTGATCTTTAGCAAACTGCAGACGAGCAGGGCAATGTTCTTTTTTGAGAGCAGTGGCTTTCTCCTTGCAACCCTGCCATGCACACCATTGTTGTTCAGTGTTCTTCTGATGGTGGACTCATGAACATTAACATTAGCCAATGTGAGAGAGGCTTTCAGTTACTTAGAAGTTACCCTGGGCTAACCCTTTGTGACCTCACCAACTATTACACACCTTGCTCTTGGAGTGATCTTTGTTGGTCGACCACTCCTGGGGAGGGTAACAATGGTCTTGAATTTCCTCCATTTGTACACAATCTGTCTGACTGTGGATTGGTGGAGTCCAAACTCTTTAGAGTTGGTTTTGTAACCTTTTCCAGCCTGATGAGCATCAACAACTCTTTTTCTGTGGTCCTCAGAAATCTCCTTTGTTCGTGCCATGATACACTTCCACAAACGTGTTGTGAAGAGCAGACTTTGATAGATCCCTGTTCTTTAAATAAAACAGGGTGCCCACTCACACCTGATTGTCATCCCATTGATTGAAAACACCTGACTCTGATTTCACCTTTACATTAACTGCTAGTCCAAGAGGGTCACATACTTTTGCCACTCACTAATATGTAATATTGGATCATTTTCCTCAATAAATAAATGACCAAGTCTAATATTTTTGTCTCATTGTTTAACTGGGCTCTCTTTATCTACTTTTAGGACTTCTGATGATCTGATGATGTTTTAGGTCATGTTTATGCAGAAATATAGAAAATTCTAAAGGATTCACAAACTTTCAAAGCGCCACTATAGTTGATACTGAGTGGCATTACAGAATTCCTAAACAGAATTAATAAATTCATAAATATTTTTGTATTCAGTAAAGACTAAAAATTGGATCCCTGAAAAGCATTACTATTTCATATTGCTTGTTTAGATCTTCTATTATGAAGCACAGAAAGCTAAACTTTGATGCTGCTGCTTAACATAATCTAATTCTGTAATGACTGTCTCAGGAATATACTGACAGAAAAAAAACCTTCCATTATTGGTGTGTTGGCTACAATGTTTATAAATAAAGGTTCTGCATGGAATGAAAATGCGGTCGGATGTCTATCATAAATATAAAATTACTCCGCTTCCACATTTATGTTATCACCTAAATTAACCCTACGACATTGTCACGGTAAGAAAGTAATTCTCAGGGCAGGGCGCGCGCCCTCTAGGGGTGTCACAGAGCTATTGCGGGGACTGCTCAGAAAGGCAAATTATTGAGGCTTGTTTAAGATACATAATGCATGTCACTGATAATAATTCCACTGCACGAGTGATTTGTCACTTGGATTTTTTGTTCAATAAGAAGCTACGGCTTTATATGAATTACAATGTTTAAAATAAATTCCAGTAGAGTTCCACTGCGGTAGCCTAAGGAATCCTTCTGCTGAATGTGTGTACAAACCTCTTTGAGGTTTGAAAAAGTACCTGTTTGAAAAGTGAATTGACCTCAGGTTGGTCCCTAAAATGTATTTAGCAATTTGTGAAAAGTCGGTATGATTTATTCAGTCAGGACGCAGCCCAAAATTATGGCTTTGCTGTTTATGTACGTCCACAACTCCACTACTGCATCTTTTTTTAAAAGTTAGTGTAGTATAATTTCTAAAATGTACTGGAGACGGTAAAGCTCTGACCACGAGATGGCGCCAAATCACACTTTACACTAAAACAACGAGCTCTCTTATTTTTACATAATTGTGTATTGTCTGTAGTTCTTATTGGGGCGCTAAAAGAAGAACTTCGTTTCCTAAATTTCCGAGGGAAAGCGAGTAACGAAATCTAGTATCTGTGAACACAAATGTAGGCACAGCTTACGTCACTCCTTTTATAGAGGCTAATCGATCACATAACAGTTCTCAGTCTCGAATAATAGGCCACTAGGTAGTACAATCTCACTTCCTACGAAAAAGTTGCCTTACACACACACACACACACACACACACACACACAAAACCCATTGTAAACATAACTACATACTTTTAAATAATATATAGTAATAAGCATCGAAAGAACTTGTGGTAATTATAGAAAATCATTTTTAAGTTTTGAAGGACTGCATTCCCCCTTTATATGCCTCATGTTTTTTTCCACTCCATGCCATCACCCAACCCCACACACATTTTATTTCATACTGTTACAATTGAGGAATTCTGAAGTATTACACATACCCAGGAAAAAATGCACTGTGAAATTTGACAGTAGAACCATGAAGTGGCCAAATTACCATCACAAATTCATAATAGAACTGTGAACTTCATGGTCAAACAGTGAACAGTGAAAAATGGCCTGTAGATGGCACACGATACATGATCATGAAGATTGTTTCAGTATGAATTTGCACTGTAGTCATTAAATATGTCTTACTGGTCTAATCTCAGAGTCTGCTAAATTAGCACGATCAAAACATATATGCTTTTTGTCCCCACCCCCAACACTGAAATTAAATTTATGACCTTGAATAAAGCGTTTAAAAAAAACTATTTTTGGCTTCTCCCATTAGGGTTCGCCACAGCAGATCTGGCACAGATTTTACATCTGTGGATGCAACGCTCCAGGCTCGGGACCAGCACTTTTGGTGCACCCCCAGTGGCTCGGGTTTTTCCCGTAAACGCACAAAACAAGCTTCCTTTTGCAAGCCCTCTACCCAGGACTGAACCCAAGATCTGTGCCAAAACCGTTTCAGCAGCTGGCTCGATCCACCGCATTAAACAGACACTTACTTAAATTGTCAGATAGCTTAAACTCAGTTAATATAAAGAGTTAAAGGGTAGCATTAATATTTAAAATGAATTACAATAAATGTGTAGTCATGCATCTACGTCTAACCCTGCCTCAAGACCTATAGTGATACGTCGCCATCTTGTGGTGACTGAAAGTAATTACTTCGATTATATATGTATCTCACTGCCCGAAAGTGGGTGTGACACTACCAATTTGTAATAAACTAAAGCAGACCTCCCACGCACTTACAGACACACACACACACACACACACACCAATGGCCACTCGCCTTACCTGCTTAATCCAGTTCAGGTTCGCAGGAAGTCAGAGTCTAACCAGTAGCACAGGGTCACGATTACTTGACAGGGATGCTAGTCCATTGCTAGGCCACGCATACACGCACACAACCTAACGTCAGGGATACTCACAGTATCCAGAAAACGTGGTGAGCTTCGCCATTACTTTCCAAACTTCATGGAGTTCCAAGTCTGTGGGAATCCTGTAAACATCTGGGCTTAAAACTAGAACTAGAATTTATTCTTAAAAATCCTTGACACCATGTGACAAAAATACACAACTCGATATTTTATTAGGTGAGACCGGTTAGACGTAATTATGTGATGATTTAAATAATGGGGATGAGTGTGCACAGAAGATTGATCACCAGATGCATCTTCACAAATACGAAAGTCTTACTAGGAAACGTTTTAGTCGTTGAATACTTGCAGAAAACAAGCACAAAAACTGATCATACAAAGCGCTCTCCACCTTTTCTCCAGATATTGGGCACATGACAAAGCTGCAGAACAAAGTGGTTAAACATCACACTACTGATCACATAGGGGGTTTAGAAAAATAAAGTACAAATTACATTTCGTTTTGGATGGCCACCACGGAGTCAGCATACACCTGAGAATAACTCCTCCCTTGTTTTCTTCTCTTCCAGAGACCAAAGGAGAACAAAAGTGCTGTTCAGGAACTCACTTCCTCTTGCGCGGGCTTCTGTCCGAGTCCTGCTTCCTCTCCTCCGAGTTCTCCTTCCTCCCTCCTCGACTGGGAGCACCACGACTTTTCTCTGAGGCTTCAGCAGGCTCTCTGGGTTTCTTACTCTTGTGTTCAGATGTAACAGGTCTGGGCTTCGGCCCTTTAGTGTTCCCACCCCGAGAGAACAAGGCTTTAATGAGAAGAATGGATGCCACGGTGGCAAACAGGGTTAAAATCAGCATGGGTCCACATAGACCCCTTGTGTGGCCATGCAGAGCACTCAAAGCCTGGGATACAGGTGTGTCAGGACCAGGCTGGACTGGGAACTTCTCCTGGATACACAACACATTTTGTTAGAACTATATGCAGATATTTAACATTAACACTATTGCTGTTATACTCAGTAAGAGGAGAACACTCAAGGCCATCACAAGCCTAGGTTACCTTGAGCCCAGCTTCACTTAGCAGCTCTTGTAGTGTCGGGTCATTCAAGTGCACTGTAGGGAAAAACTCCCTAACATACTGTCTCTTCCACCATGCCTGTGGTTGGGCCCTGCAACGCAATGTCAAATTTGTAAGCTTCGTTTATTTCAGGTACTGCACTGCCTTGTATAGAAGAAATAATTCAGAATACAGGCACTGTTACTCCCTCTCAAGCACGTGTGAACACAAGTGGTTTTCTTTACTTATTTATCTGAAGTCTTCTTCCTCTCATCTGACTCTGGAAAACTTCCACTACTCTGGCCAGCTTCCATTCATTACACGGTGCATGATCATCTTTTAAAAGTACAATACTCCTGACCGATATTTAACCAGAGCTCGTTCCCACCTGCTAACAAGTTTGTAATATGATACATGATATTTATGATGCATGATATTTGTAATGATAGTTAGTAATCTAGTGCATCCTTTCTCCAAGCCTGGCACCCTAACTAAGTCCAATTTGCAAATAAAGTTCAAAATCCCAAAAACACAGAGTCACATTAACGGAGACTTCAAATTCGACAACCCTCTCCCCAACCTTAGACCATCCATGAAGGCAAGGGAATATTGGCAAAAATATTTTCAAAAACCAAGACATAACAGGAGGGCAGTAGAACATCAGTCACCAACATCCAAATACAGCAACCAAGAAAGAATATTTGGTATTTTTTCCACAAGCATAGGTAACCATACTAAAACCGTTCTGAATTATGTGTCTGTGGATCCAACTTTAAAAATCATTCAAGATTAACAATTTCAATCTTTCAAATGCATTCCTCAACTCACCCATCTTCAGTAGTACGGGTAAAGTGGTAGTGGTAGACTTTGGCCCTAATATAGGCAGGTGGAGTAGAGCTGAATGGGTACTGAGCTTCATCCACCTGCAGTAGACTCACCACTACAGCGAAGCGGACACAAAGAAACAACTCCAATCAACAAACAATACTAATCAAAATGACACCTACTGAAAATTATACTTCTCTCTTGTATAGCCATTTCATGCTTAAAGGCCAGTGCTAAAATAACCAAAATGTAATAAGTATTTGGTCAATAACAAAAGTTCAACTCAATACTTTGTAACATAACCTTTGTGGGAAATGACAGAGGTCAAACGTTTCCTGTAGGTCTTCAACTATGAGAGACAAAATGAGAAATAAAAATCCAGGAAATCACATTGTAGGTGAAGACTGGCAGGAAACATTCGACCTCTGTCATTGCCAACAAAGGTTATGTTACAAAGTGTTGAGTTGAACCAAATTTATTGACCAAATACTTATTTTCCACCATAATTTACAATTAAATTCTTTAAAAATCCTACAATGTGATTTCCTGGATTTCTTTTCTCATTTTGTCTCTCATAGTTGAAGTGTAGCTATGATGAAAATTACAGACCTCTCTCATCTTTCTAAGTAGGAGAACTTGCACAATCAGTGGCTGACTAAATACTTTTTTGCCCCACTGTATGTCCAGGGTCATACTAGCTCACCATTCTTCTTGCCCTCCAGTAGGCGCTGCACCAGGCCTGTAAACCAGGGACTCTGATCGTGTTCTCCCCGAGCAGCTTCCCACAGCAGTTGGTCTAACCGAGGCTCATGAGGTCCAAAAACTGCAGGAACTCCACTCACACTGCCAGGTTTGTGCATAAAGTTCACTTCCTGAAATGGAACATGGCAGAAAATAATTCATATGGAACTACGTATAATTCTGAGCTGTGAAACGTAACCTAGGGAAAAACAGCCTTGGTAAAATGATGTAACGGCTACCAGATGACAGTAACAATTTGATCTTGGTCTTTGCATAAGATAAGGTGCAATAGGGAAGCGTTTGGGCAAGCAAAATAACAACAGAGGAAACAGTAAAACCAGAAACAACAGGAGATCAGAAAACACAACAACTTGAATCGAGCTGGAATCTGTGCGCACCACTGGGTTACAAATGTCACTGATGGTGGTGCAGTGACTAGTGTAATTTGCATGTTCTCCCTAAGACAAACTCCACTTAAAACATTACAGTGCAAAAAAGAAGCTTTATTTTAACCATGTCCAGAATCTGCATCGACCTCCCTGGGCTCGGATAAGTCGTTGTTTAATTTGTTTTACCTCATTACGAGCCCTAAATAGTCTCCATCCCAACTTATTTTGGAATGTGTTGCAGGCCTGAAAAGCAGGAATGGATGTTTATTAACAAATGAAATCAAGTTGTCCAGAATAAACCTGAAATATCTTGGGTTCTTACTGTCTGCAATGAAACAGAAGTCAAAGGAAATGTAAGGAACACTATAACTTTCGTATTATCATTTTCCATAACGTCTTTTTTCGGATTTGGGGTTGTACATCCCTCCCTCAGGCCTGCAACATTTTCCAAACACACATTGTGATTGGGACAATTTAGAGCCAGTAATGAGGTAAGACAAACTAAATAATGATGTGATTTCAAACAGGTGATTAAATCATGATTTGGTACAAAAGCAGCATCTAGGAAAGGCTGTCATTGAGGAGCAAAGGTGGGCAGAGGATCTCCAACCAATGTGGAGAAAATTACTGAAATGTTCTAAAACAATGTTCCTCAAAGAAAGATCGAAAGGGATTGAAATATTTCAGTCAAAAATCCCAGTGTACATTTCTACATTAATGCTGCCATCACAGAAGCGTAAACGTAATTTGCCAAGGGCACTGACCCAACCCCATACCATGGCAGACTCTGGCTTTTGGACTTGTTGCTGATAACAGTCTGGATGGTCCTGTTTGTCTTTGGTCTGGAGCACACAGGGGCCATTTCTTCCAAAAAGGATCTGGAATACTGATTCATCTGACCACAACAGATGTTTAGACTGTGCAATGGTCCATCCTAGATGCCTCTGAGCCCAGAGCAGTTGATGCAGTTTCTGGACAGGCTTCCTTTTTGCACAGCAACATTTATAGTGGCATTTGTGAAAGGTTTGATGAAGTAATCCCTTGCCCATGTGGTTCTATCAGCTATTGATGAATGACTTTTCTTCATGCAGTGATGTCTGAGACATCAGAGACCACAAGCTTTCAGTTTAGGCTTGTGCCCTTGCCCACGCACTGAAATTCCTCCAGATACCTTGAATCATTTAATTATATTATGCACTACAGTGGAATAAATATGCAAATCCCTTGCCATCTCAATATTTCGTTGACAAACTGTCCACTTTTGTTCCTCAAACTCCTTTCGTAGACACTGCTTTCGCATCAAATCGTGATTACAATCACCTGTTAAAATCACGTTTTAAATCACATCATTATTTACATATTTTACCTCATTACTAGCCCTAAATGGAATTTATGTATATTAACAAATGAAATGAAGTTATCATTATTACCATATACTGGGTTCATACTATCTGCAATAGAATTATATATTTTTTTAATCTGCCTTTTCCATACTCTCCCAACTTTTTCTGATTAAGGGTGTACTTTGGAATTGTGGGATTGTTCTAGTACGTGCCACATCATTACCAAAACAATTGCATTGTGCAGGCGTTCTCATGCATATTAAAAATTCCACCCACACCACCTGACACGTGAATCCAAGAACAAAAAACAGTCAGGTACTACAATGCAGGACTCTGTAGAGACATTAATACATTATAATATGCAGACTAGAGAGCAAGAGATGGTCTTACTGTCCATGCTTTCTTATCCACACTGCCTTCAATGATGATTTCAGGTCGTCCAGCAGGAGGAATCATTTTATGCTGAATGCCATACGAACTGACAAGGTGAAAATTTTCCAGAGCTTCATAAGCCTTCCTCACTTCAGGCAGGATTTTGTTGTTGGACAAGCCAGTCAGGGCAGTATATGGAATCTAAAAGTACATTAAAGCATCACAAATGTACAGATACTTTTAAGCATTTTTGTTTTTTAATCAATTCTAAAACTGAACTCTGAATATCAATTCGACTATTTGATTTCTGTGATTAAAAACCTAAAAAAAACAACAGATATATGGAACAATAACTTTCCAAAACATGATTTTACTTACAAGACTGAGGGAGAAAACACAGAGTGCAGCAGCAGAGAAAACTGACCACTGAATGAGCGCCCACAGCTTACCAAGAATGCCTCGGGTGTAGACGGATCTGGAAAAAGCAGAGATCTGTAGTAGCTCTCACATACATGCACAGAGACAAAGGTTCTCAACCTTAAAACAGTAAAACGCAGTATGTTCACAGGGTAGAGAAGAAACTAAAACAGATGAAAAGTTCTTACCTGAGCAAGGCAGCTACCACTTCCCAAGTCAGAGAAAGGACTCCCATCCAAATGGTAGGAACTTCGATCTTGCTTACAAAATCATCAAAGGCCTTTTGGTTAAAATCTGATTTAAAACAAGGGACACAAACAAATTGCAATTAAGCATGTTAATGAAGTAAACAACCTATACATATACACATCAATCTGTTTCATAACATTTCCAAGATGATAGCACAAAACAATCCCTTGGGTAAAAGGGGATGACTCATTAGCTGACAAGTGCTGCAACAATGACCACAGTGTTGAGCAAGTCACCACCTAAAGGCACGTTTCCCTTTTTAAATTAAAAATATCGCTCAGCTGAGATGCCCAGTGTGGGGTTACATAAGTAGAAACTAAAGCAGGTCAGTTATTGAAATTAAAGTGGTATCTGGTGTGACCCCCCTGTGCAGCAATAACTGCAGCTAAACATTTCCTGTAGCTGTTGATCAGTCCTGCACACCGGCTTGGAGGAATTTTAGCCCATTCCTCCGTACAGAACAGCTTCAGCTCTGAGATGTTGGTGGGTTTCCTCACATTAGCTGCTCGCTTCAGGTCCTTCCACAACACTTCCATTGGATTAAGGTCAGGACTTTGACTTGGCCATTCCAAAACATTTTTCAAGAAAAGTTTTTTTCTTCTGTAACCATTCTTTGGTAGAACGACTTGTGTGCTTAGGGTCGTTGTCTTGCTGCATGACCCACCTTCTCTTGTGATTCCGTTCATGGACAGATGTCCTGACATTTTCCTTTATAATTTTCTGATATCATTCAGAATTCATTGTTCCATCAATGATGGCAGGCCGTCCTGGTCCAGATGCAGCAAAACAGGTTCCCTGGTCCAGATGCAGCAAAACAGGCCCCAACTATGATACTAACCACCCCCATGTTTTCACATATGAATAAAGTTTCTTATGCTGAATGCAAAAAAAAAGGTGTTTTCTTTTCTCCAAACATAACCTTTTTCCTTTTAAACCAAAAAAGTTTCTAATTTGGGTCTCATCCATCCACAAAACTTCTTCCAATAGCCTTCTGGCTTGTCCACGTGATCTTTAGCAAACTGCAGACGAGCAGCAATGTTCTTTTTGGAGAGCAGTGGCTTTCTCCTTGCAACCCTGCCATGCACACCATTGTTGTTCAGTGTTCTTCTTATGGTGGACTCATGAACATTGACATTAGCCAATGTGAGAGAGACCTTCAGTTGCTTAGAAGTTACCCTGGGGTCCTTTTTGACTTCACCAACTATTACACACCTTGCTTTTGGAGTGATCTTTGTTGGTCGACCACTCCTGCGGAGGGTAACAATGGTCTTGAATTTCCTCCATTTGTACACAATCTGTCTGACTGTGGATTGGTGGAGTCCAAACTCTTTAGAGATGGTTTTGTAACCTTTTCCAGCCTGATGAGCATCAACAACTCTTTTTCTGAGCTCCTCAGAAATCTCCTTTGTTCGTACCATGATACACTTCCACAAACATGTTGTGAAGAGCAGACTTTGATAGATCCCTGTTCTTTAAATAAAACAGGGTGCCCCCTCACACCTGATTGGCATCCTATTGATTGAAAACACCTGACTCTAATTTCACCTTCAAATTAACTGCAAGTCCTAGAGTTTCACATACTTTTGCCATAATATAATTATAATGTAATATTGGATAATTTCCTAAATAAATAAAAGACCAAGTATAATATTTTTGTCTCACTTGTTTAACTGGCTTCTCTTTATCTACTTTCAGGACTTGTGTCCAATTGCCTACACTTGTATACAGTATTAGGCAAAAGTTTATCAAATTGTCTTCTGTTGATGTTATAAATAAACGGAAGTGAATTCCTGCAGAGAATTTTTTACACATTAGTTTCCTGATTTTATTTTTGATTCTCTCCAAAAAAACGTATCAAAGTAAAGAAAACATAATAAAAGAAAAAGCACAGGGAATTCCCCTTTCCATCAGTCAAACAAATGTGACTCTGCCAGCAATCCCATTACACTAACAAGCTGGCCTTGAACTGAGTATAAACATTTGGATGGATTTGCCATTTGAAAATTTCTAAATATATATACATGCATTTACAATGCAAACACCAGAGGTCTTTCAGACATTCGATCACACTTTATAGTCAAACGTTTGTGGACACATTATTTCCAAAGACATGGTTATTCATATGAGGATTGTTCCTCTTTTACTGCTACAACAGCCTTCCTTCTTCTGTGAAGTCTTTCCACTAGATTGTGGAACACGTCCTCTTACAACAAGCCCTGTAATCTTGTAAATGGTTAATTGAGTTGAGATAAGGGCTTCATTCAACTTGGCAAATCATATGTTATATATTGTCTATAGAGATTCCGTTCCTGTACGCTTCATATTATAATGAAACAGAGCCAGTTTATCCTAGTGCCCATCCCAGACGTGATTAATAGCATCTCTAAACTTTCTCCCACTAGTTCGGAACGTTAACTCACTTGTTTTAGACGTTACAATCTGCTTTTCCCAATCAATCTCCAGTTTGAAGAATTTCACCGCACTTAAAATAATTAGAAAATACGCAGCCAGCTTGAGGAGGAACATCACAGTTGAACCCAAAACCTGAGTCCAAGCTGAAAAAAAAGAGAGAGAGGTACAAACAAAAGTAAACAACAAGACAGAACTATTAACACTGAAATCTCATGTATAAATTCTACATGCCCACACGTCATTCCATCTCAGTATCAGTTGCTTGATCCCGTTAAGTAAAATGCAGTCATACTCTTAGTCTTGGACTTTCTCTTCTGGCCTCTGAAGCAGATGAACTCATCGTCTAGGAGGGAGAAGCTCAGTGCAATGACTAGCAGGTGGTAGAGTTTGCAGCCACCCAGGAGAATAAGACAGAGCTGGAGAAACACCTAGGAAGAGAGACATCCAAAATAATCAGTCATATGTACACTATATGAAGAAAAGCATTGGGACACGCCTCAGTCATTGAATTCAGGTGTTCCATTCAGTCCCACTGCCACAGGTGTATCCATTTAAGCATCTAGCCATCCATTTGTGAAAATACGGCTCATTCTCAATGGCTTACTGAATTAGAGCGTGGTGTTGTACTAGGATGCTACTGATGTCAGTTCATGAATCTTCTACCTTCCACGATCAGCTGAGAGAGGTATTATTGAAAACTGGAAGTGTTTAGGAACCACAGGAACTCAGTGTTGGTGCATAAAAGTCACCGACACTCTGCTGACTCAATACCTGCAGAGTTCCAGACCTCCTCTGGCATTAACATCAGCACAAAATCTGTGCGCCTGGAGCTTCATGACATGGCTTTCCAGGGCAGAGCAGCTTCATACACGGCTTACATAACCAAGCACAACGCCAAGCGGCAGGAGTGGTGTAATGTATACTGCCACTGGACTCAGGAGCAGTGGAAACGTGGTCCGTGGAGTGACCAATGTAGTTATCTGATGGACAAGTCTGGGGTTGGTGAATGCCAGCGGAATGTTACCTGCCTGACTGCATTGTGCCAACTGTAAAGGGATAATGCTATGGAGTTGTTTTTCAGGGCTTGGCCTAGGCCCCTTAGTTCCAACATACCAATACATTATGGGTAACAGTTTGGGGAAGGCCATTCCCTGATCTAGCATGAACCCATACAAAGCGCTGACCTCATTCCCATCAAGCAACTATAATGGAAATTGTGAACCAGGCCCTCTGGTCCAACATCAGCGTCTGACCTCACAAATGCTCTTCTGGACGAATGGGCAAAAATTCCCACTGACAGTCCAAATATCTTATAGAAAGCCTTCCCAGAAGAGAGGAAGTGGTTATAGCTGCAAGGGCCAGGCTCCAAATTAATGCCTATGGATATAGAATGTCATACAAGCTCCTGCAGGTGTAATGTGTAGGTGTACTTTTGTCTATACAGTGCATTTTTGGGCCGACTGTCACCCCCTACAGGTGCATTCAGCTACTGTATGATGCCAGAACACTCACTCTCGGATTGAAAGCTGTGGTGTTATATAAGGGATTCAACACAAGAAAATTGGCAAAATAAAAAAAGTACAAAGAACAATTAATGTTACATTTTCCTCAGTGAGTGATACGTTCTATCATTTCTGGAAGGTGCACATGCACAAGTAAGACCTACCTGAATGTAAAAGGCGCTGGTTCTCAAGCCTGGGATAGGAATGAAGTACATAAGTAAGGGAACAGCAATCTCATCTGCCATTATACAGACTGTGCCAAGCTTTGAGAGCCAATCAGGAAGCTGACAGGCATACCATGCCAGTGGGGTGGGACTTTCTTGGGTCTCATAATGACGACTCAGAGCTGCAAAAGGGATAAGTGGACGCTCTGAGATAAAACTGGATTCAAACATGTCAACCAAGCTGGTTTTCTAAAGTAGAGGCACATACCTGTGAGATCCCACCAGGATGGATCTCTGCTGGCTAGCTTGCTCACACCCGTGCAAAAGACGACCCTAAAAAGCAGCCAGCGTACCAACCAGAAGATGACAGAGTCATGGGGAGAGGAGGGACTTCTCAGAAATCCAGACAGAGAAACTAGGATGGCCAGAAACCCCGCCTCCAAAAGAAGGCTGTCCCTAAAATGTACGAGAACATACATGTACACTTGAAACACCTTCATTTCCTTCCTTTCACTTTCAGCCACCATCGATGAAAACAGAAATCTGAAACATGAAGCTAAATGAAGCAACTGTGGCTACGAGTTGGCCATTCTGATGCTTAGCAAATGGAAGATCTTACACTACACAAACGACGACATCATAAATGACTATATTAAACTGAACAAAGCTGCACGTACAGGCAAATTGGTTACTCATAATACAGTTACAGCTTTTAGCAGATGCCCTAATCCAGAGCAATTTACAATCCAAGCAATTGTGGGTTAAGGGTCTTGCTCAAGGACCCAACAGTGGCAGCTTGGCAGAGGTGGGATTTGAACCCTGGACCTTCTGGTCCATAGTCCAGTACCTTAACCACTAGGCTACCACAGTCCCAATATAATACATAGTCTCAACATGAAAATTAAGTCACTTGATTTAAGATGAACTATATATTATACAACTGGCATCTCATCTTGTTCGGTGAAATCAGGGAATTAAAAAAAATATCGTTATAACAGCAAAACAGGACTTACAATTCGAAATCAAGGAAGTCTCCCCCAACCTGCAAAACAGCATATTTAGCATGTTAATCAACATGAATGAGTGGATTCAGATAGCCAGATCTTTTTTATTTGCTCATACATTCTACCAGAAAATATTATTTTCATTTAATTAACTTTCCAAAGTCTGTTCTCACACCCCTTTGACTGGTGTGTATCAGTGACTGATGAGCCTGATCTAGTTGCATAAGCCATCAGAAGTTACTTTCTGAACCTACAACAGGTAAAAGATTTGGTTCCATCTATCAGTGGTGTGTTTATATAGGCCAACGCTGAGCTGGTTTTATCGTATTAACGCATACAAAATGCTCATTTAAACTTGATGGCCGAGTATGAAACAGTATGGAAAATGCTAATTTGAAAAGCTCAGCATGTCTTACTTTGACTTTTATTTCATTGCAGACAGTATAAACCCGAGATATTTTGTGTTTTGTCTGGCCAAACCAGACAATCCATTCTTGCATTTCACACCAGCAACACATTAAAAAACAACAACAACAGGAACAGAGACAATTTAGGTCTAGTAATGAGGTAAAACCCTTAAAAATAATACGATTCCAAACAGGTGATTATAATCACGATTTGGTACAAAAGCAGTATCCGTGAAAGGATGAGTCTTTGAGAAGGACACATGGGCAGGGGATCTCCAGCTTATCTACACAAGAAATGTATTGAAACGTTTAAAAACAACGTTCCTCAAAAAGAGACCGGAAGGGATTTTTATATTGGCCTGAAATGCAGAAAAGGATGTTTATTACAAAATGAAATTAACCTGATCAGACAAAACATGCTATCTGCTCATGCGATCTGCAATTAAATAGAACCCAAAAGAAAAGCTAGAAAGACTCCATAACATCTCAACCTTTTCTGACTTGGGGTTGTAGCTAACAACAAAAGATTGTGTGTAGAGAAAACAAAAGAACTCACAGTGTACAGAGAGAGGTATAGGGTCCAGAGGCAGACGTAGACCACGCTGTTTCTGAACGCGCCCAGCAACACAGCTCCCAGGCTCAGCAGCACCCCCACAAGACAAATAAGCTCCAGGCCCTGTTGAGCTCCGATGCCCATATAGGGTGCAAGCCACAGGAGGGACGGAGCAGCCTGCAGTTGCTCCAGCAGAGGTTTCTCCACTCGGGGCATCAGTAAACGCACAGGCATGACACCTTCATCCCCATACAGACCTGCACACAACACACACATACTGCTACACCAAACGCTAAACAAACCAAATGTTCATTTGTGCTTGGTCACCAAACAATTAATCCAAATACACTGCGATCAACAAGTATCCCTTCAGCTATGCAAAGCAGGATGTGGCCAGTCTAACTCCTGCTCTGCAGTTCTGACTAACTGGTTCACTCACATACTCTGCTGTGCATCTTCACTACATCCACAAAGTGGACCATAGCAAGCACGACTGCTCTACCAGCATTTTTTCATTACTACCTGTAAACTTGGGCTGAGCTCTAACTGCATAATAATGTACTAAATACGTTGACAAGTAGTCTCTGGCCAAGTAGGTAGTAGTATGTGGTTTAGGATGTGGCACCTATTCATGCTATTCCTGGAAACATTTCTCTGTGGCCTCATTGGAGACATCTAACAAATGCAAAGCGCTCGGTTTGCTTTTCTTCAAAACTTTCACCAGTGTCTTGACATCATAAACTGTCTCTCTTTACTATGTATTAAAGTTCTGTGACTGGTGACCTAAACAGCCAGCCACACATCATCATGTGCATTTGTGATTTCCTCATAGCAAAATGTGAATTTGAGCACGTGGAGAGAAAGGAGGAAGGAAGGAAGGAAGGAAGGAGGGAGGGACGGAGTGAAAAGCCTGATAACATATGTTTGTATCATTTACATTGCTGCTTTAACACACAGGAGCACACCAATCTACCCGTATAGATGATTACAGCCTAGTAATAGTAGTTCTAAGTGGGCTTATACAGAAGAATGCTTGTCTGGTTTATTACAGCATCAATGGCTATTTACAACATCAATACACACTGTTACTTCAAAACTAGTCATACTTACTTAGATTGGATCAATTTAGAGGAATTATGTAACCTAATGCATGTTTTTGGACTGAGAGGGGAAACTGGAGCACCGGAGTAAACCCACATAGACATGGGGAGGACATGCAAACCCCACACTGGCAGGGTCCAAGTTCAGGATCAAACAGGCGATGCTGGAGCTTCACACGTCAGTGGTTTGCTAAATCCAAACGCAAACACTGATGTAGCAATAGCTGTTCAGCAATGACATTTCACAACTTAGTGATGGGCGGTATGACCAGAAATGTATATCACAGTATTTTTAAGGATTCTACCGGTTTCGTAATATTATCACGATATTTTTTGCACCTGGTTGTTGGTCGTGCTTGGATGGGATGGGCTTTTCTATAGGTTTGTAGCTTACTTTACTGTAAGGAGATATACAACATACATGTACTCCTTACAGCAGAGTAAGCTACAAACCTATATAAAAGCCCATATATATACACACTATGCCGTTCACGTGTGGTTGACCGGCACAGAATTGGGACTGAACATATACGCACATATATAAGACTGAATGCTGGATCACCAGTTGAAGCTGATCACACACAAAAAATAGCCGAATCCATTAAACGTATGTATATAATGACGGCTTTAATTACTACAGGCTTTACTTCGCCCCACAAAACTACACAAATCAGATTGCATGTTGCCGGATGTAAACAGTTTTTTTTCTGCAATTGCAACGTATTAAAAACAGCTTTAAAAAAAGGGATGTACCTTTTTTGGCTGAAGTATTTTCGCTCCAATAAGACATACCCTGAATTCAGTGGGTCAATCATTACTCTGTCTCGAGAGTTACTGAGATCATAATGTGGTTCTTCTTTTGCACCTCCGATCTCACTTGCTTTATAATCCATTTCAGTATTCCGTTCTTTAGGATACTTCTAGGCTGTGGTGTATGTTATGCTACCTGGCTAGCTAGCGAGCTTTACTCAGCATGCTGTTCAGTGATGTCATTCTATATGATTTGTTGCCTATTTGAAGAGCTGTGTTTCACCTAGCACTACTACAACTGTACATAAAAGTATGATTTATGATCTGAGGCAGTACTACAGCTTGTTTAGACGCCGGCTCTTCGTTGTGCTTCACCGCTTCCAATATTTAGCCTGTTATCATTCCATGCAGGTGTGTTGTGTACATTTTTAAGGCCAAACACACGCACTTCTTCGAATAAATGCAGCATACATGCAGTTGCAAACATGTAAACATTTGGTTAAATGCAAGAATAATCCCGATTGCAAGTGTTAGAGAGTATTAGCAAAGGTGACATCATTTATTTTTGAATACACCCTCAGGTTTTCTGCAGAAAGTGGAAACGTTGACACTGTGCCACATGTTAACAACGCAGCAAGTCATCAGCAAGTCAATCTGTGACTCACTGCTTTATCAGGAAGCTCTCTCCTTACCTACACTTTCACTCTTTGGCATACAATTCTGCCCATGGCTACTCCACCCAGCTTCACCCATGTTTCAATCGTGAAAAAGAACGCAGCTATAATCGGAGCCTGTAAAGCTGTTTATCAACTTTACTGGCGGTTTGGTTGGTAGGAGTTTCACACGGACACCATTTTAGCAGAACCCAAAAGTGGTGGCAATCCTGAGTAGAGTGTGTACACAATACTGCAAGCGTGCCTCAGTTCTTCGTTTATATGATACTCCATAAAAATTTGTCATTTCGCCAAGACTTGTGTCAACTTGTGTCTTGCTTAAGTATGTATACACCAGTCATGAATGCCCTGACTGTAACCACTGACAATTTGTGGCTGGTTTTTTTTCTTTTTCGCGCTAATGCTGCACAGCGAGAGCATCTTCTTATTACACCTAGCTCTGTAAGTGACCATACTGCATTGCTTTTGGCATAATTTGTGCATACTTTCCCAAAACTGTGTGCCCTTTGCTATTCAGAATATTCTGGTGTTGGTCATTTCATTAATAGCTGATGCGTACTCCGATCTAGAAATCAGATTAAGAAATCTGGTGGATTTAATTCAAGTGACTGGATTTCTCAGAGCATGTATACCAGTTACCGGATTTAAATCGGTACAAGTGTGACATGGTTGCCAAATTCTGCTTATTCCAAAGACTTGGCTTTATTCGGGCTCTTATTCCATTTGACATGTGCTTTTGTTCCCCCCCCCCCCCCCTCACGAGATCTGGCAACCCCGGAAGTAAACGTGCCACGGAACTAAAGGCAGCGAAACGTTTATTGAACGTTTATGGAAACTCTGAAATGCTGTGTATACTCAAGAAAAGGAAGAATTTAATCATTTAATATTAAAGTATGTCCCATCAGCAGCTCAGGGTGGTGGTGTAATGGTGTGGGGGATATTTTCTTGGCACGTTTTGGGTCCCTTAATACCAACTGAGCATCGTTTAAACACCACAACCTACCTGACTATTGCTGCTGACCATGTCCATCCCTTTATGGCCACAGTGTGCTCTTCTCATGATTACTTCCAGCAGGATAATGCACCATGTCACAAAGCTCAAATCACCTCAAACTGGTGTCTTGTACATGCCAACAAGTTCAGAGCACTCATATGGCCTCCACGGTCACCAGATCTCAATGCAACAGAGCATCTTCAGGACGTGGTCAAACAGGAGACTTGCGTCATTGACGTGCAGACAAACCTGCAACAACTGTGTCATGCTGTCAAGTCAACATGGACCAAAATCTCTGTCTTGAAACTATGCCACAAAGAATTAAGGCATTACAGGGTCCAATCCCGTACTACAATATCAGGTTTAGTAAAGCTCTGCACAGAAGTCAGTTTTGGTTTGACCTGTTCTATTGTTGCAAGTACTTAGATAAATAGATTAGATCGCCACCACAAAGAGAAAGTTAACAAACAGGATTCACAACTTCATGAGCATATGGCTAAGAAGCACCAACCCAACCTTCTCCAACATGCTTTAACTTGTTGAAGCCCAAATCAGCCTCTTCCAAACAAGCAGCACTCGGCTGCGAAACAAAGCACAGAGATGAGTGTTTGGGAAGATTATAGAAATATATCTGATGTTCGTGGATACCTTTGGTTAACAAATGCATCTATTACAATCAATAGCATGTAGCGGTCTCTTAATAAAAGGTCAGACCATTTAGAATAATGGGAAAGATCATTTTAGACAGTATCAATGTGTTTTTTGGGGTACCTACATAATGGGTTCACGTTTTCAGTAAGGGTTGAGCCCATAATGAATGACCACAATCTCGTAATACAGAACTGTAGTGACAAAGGCTTACATCTTTAGGGCATCTGATCTCAGTAAACCTAACAGCTAGATTAGCTTTTGTTACACTGATATATTTCAGTTTGTTATCGTCCAGTACAGTGGTTGCACAGTAGCTCAGCTCCTTGCAGAAACTTTTGGCACTCGTGACGAAAGCATATGAACAATGCTGACGGGTCACTTAGCTGAGCGTGTGGACATTTTTGCAATTTTCCATTGTATTCCACGCAATCCACTGAAACATTTGATTCATTTGACATTCCTGAAGCGACGGTGGAAAGTATATTAACCTTAATCTAAGCAGACAGCGTTGAGGAGCTCCATACGGTTTTGGCATCATTTACAGCAGTCGCAACTTTTGGGCTGAGCGACTCCATTTTTCCAGCTCGTGGACACAGTAGCCAAACTTAACAGCCCATATACACAACCAGCACCAAGGAGAATGGCTGCACGTCTGAATGCACCGACAGCCTCATAAAAATCAAAGACAAACCCAAAGCGGAGCACGACCTGATTGTAAGCACCGCGCCCAAAATCCACCCCATAAAGACTACTGCCTACCTGGTATCTGGATGTAGAGTGATGCAAACGCGAATAAATAGATCATCGCCATGCTCCATAAAAACAATTGTCTTGGAACTCGCACGTCCCCCATTTTCAGATCGGGCTTTTCTTGGAAAATAACCGAGGGGAATGCAGAGACAAACGACTCAACGTGTGAGCGGGAAGAAAGCAGAAGTAACGAGGAAAACGAGTGGAAGCGCAACGAGGGTGGAGTTTCTGCTGTAAGCTACACGGAGCATATGGGCACATGCGCCTACCGGGAGTCGTCTGAAAAACCGACTCACACATAGAGTCGTTTCAGTGACTCATTTCAGTCAGTTCGTAGAAATCAACGATTCATGAGCGAAGATTCACTGATTCACTCAATGAACCGAACGAGAAAGGTGCGACTCAACTCAACGCCACGTTCAACGCGGTTCTACCGCTTTGTTAAAGGTGCAATGACCAATATTTCATTGTTCTTACAAATAGCCCAGTAGTACTGTATATAAAGAATACATACTCGCGAGAACAATGTTTTCGAAACAAGCTCGTTAATCCTTAGAAGTCTGAGGATGTTTTGGCCATTTTGCTTTGATTATTGCCTATATGCATAACCTTGATACCATGCAATACGCATTAGCATTTTAGCATTTTCATGTCACCTTTAGCACAACCTACTCAATATATATATATATATATTTAAAAATTAGAAACACATTTGTGTGTTGGACTGTACTGACATGTTGGCAGTGTGTGAGGGAGAAACCGAGGCCGGATGTTCCTTGCCCCCAGTGTGTGGCACATTGGTGTCTAAAGAAAGACTGCAAGCATTATGTCTTCTCTCTATTTTTATAAATCTGCTGCTGGCTGGTGAAATGAAGCAGTGAGTACCTTCACATGTAGCAGAGGAGGCACATGTCTTCCTCAGAAGTTGTGGGGTTTTTGATGTGGCATGGACCCCATGTGACTGGATATGAATAAAACAGGAGAAAAGGTAGATGGCATGAAAACTAGACTAAAACTAAAAATAATTCAGATGACTAAATTATGACTAATACTAAATTACGTTTTAGTCAGAAGACTATGACTAAAACTAAATCAAAATTTGCAGTCAAAATTAACACTGATGGTCAGGACCCCCACAGGACCACCAACAGATCAGGTACTATTGGGTGGTGGATCATTCTTAGCAGTGACACCAATGTGGTGGTGTTAGAGTGTGTTTAACTGATGCCAGTGGCTCAGACAGGGCAGTGCTGCTGGACTTTAAAAACACCTCAGTGTGACTGCTGGACTGAAAATAATCCACCAACCAAAAAAGTGTCCAACCACCAGCATCCTAAATGCTTGATTGGTGATACAACTGGCGACCAGTCAGGCCAAGGATGTGTTGCAATCTGGTGGAGACATTCCTGGAAAACCCTTGTTGTGTGAGAACAAGCATTATCCTGCTGAATCCCAGTTGGAAGCCCTGCCATGAGAGGCAACACGAGGATGTCCTGCACATATTGCTGATCTGTTAGTGTCCCTCGTATCACTACTAGGGGTAAGCCACTGTCGTATGTCATGGGTCCCCAGATCTTCAGTCCAGTCACTCCACAGCAAACACACGACTGAAGCACTCACCACAAGGCATCCATAATAATGGGACTGTGGTAGCCTAGCAGGTAAAGTACTGGACTATGGACCAAAAGGTCCAGGGTTCAAATCCCACCTCTGCCAAGCTGCCACTGTTGGGACATTGAGCAAGGCCCTTAACCCACAATTGCTTGGATTGTAAGACTGTACCAATTGTAAGTCGCTCTGGATAAGGGCGTCTGCTAAATGCTGTAAATGTAAAATGTAAATGTAAAAATAATCGAAACCGACCATCATCAGATCCCAAACAGAATCTGGATTTGTGACTAAAGACAATACAGTCGCACTCCATAGCAGTCCAGGTTTTTTGTTCACGACACCACTCAAAAAGCAGGCGGTCTATATCAGGACATGTAATGGGCACCGTGACAACAAATTTCCTTCTACTAAAGCACCTGGAAGTGGTCAATGCAGAAACAATGGTGTGTAATGAAGATGCCACCTGTGTCTGGATGGTGGACAATGAAGCTGAGGGAGCTGCTCGTGATTTTCGGGGGATTAAATGTCGTATTGCTGCAAAACTCGGCATGCAGTTATGTCACAGGCAGATATGTAAATGGTTACAGGTGTAGTCTG
The DNA here is from genome assembly GCA_025084515.1 of Ancistrus triradiatus. Lineage (NCBI taxonomy): Eukaryota > Metazoa > Chordata > Actinopteri > Siluriformes > Loricariidae > Ancistrus > Ancistrus triradiatus. The sequence goes on along the minus strand of JAJAGP010000370.1, from coordinate 407,408 downwards.
ATTAGACACTGGGTCTTGCCACAAGAAGACGTAAAGTTGCTTCCCCCACTCTATAAAAAGGCTCCCAGAGGCTACTTTTGTGGTAGTGTACCTCTTGGTGAGAGATCATTGACTGTTAGACATGCCTCTACAACACACTCAAAGACATTTTGCCCAGTTGACAGACTTTGAGATGGGGCACATCACTGGACTAAGAGAAGCAGGATGGACATTAAGACGAACTGCTTGCCATCTAGGCCATTCTAGCTGTTAGGAGATGTTGGGAGCAGTGTTTTTGTGTAGGTACGCACACACGGAGAACAGGCTACAGACGACCCAGACAGACCACCAGTTGAAAGGATAGTTGGATCCATTAACAAGTCCAAGCAGCTCCCACAGTTTTGTTGACCACCATTCAGACACTTGATGGCACATTCACTACACACCCCTGTTTCTGCCTGGATCATTTCCAGATGCTTAGCAGTGTCTGTGTCCTGCCATTGACAGCCAGCTACCATCACCTTCTTTTGCAGTTTTGTCATGAACAAGAAACCTGGAATGCTATGGACTGGAACTGTATCATCTTTAGCGACGAATCCAGGTTCTGTTTGGGATCTGATGATGGTCGGGTTTGAGTATGGAGGCCCCCTTTTTCACTTTTTTTCATATTTTGTCATATTTTACAAGTGAAAACAGATTATTTATATTAGTATTTTTTTTTGCAAATTTATTGAAAAGGAAAAACTAAAATATAGCATTGACATATCTATTCAGACCCTTTCCTCAGTACTTACAGTAGTTGATATTAGGAATGACGCTTGAGCCGCTAGAGGCCAGCATTGAGTCACTATTGCGACATAAGCTTGCTTGGTGCGGTTTTGTCAGGGACAGAGGTAAGCTGGCGATTTGTAGATGGCCAGCTATGGGTAGTCAGGAGGCTGCTCGGTATGGTTCGGGCGTAGATTTCAGTGTAGGGCAAGCACTTCTAGCACTCTTACGCCACTTCCTCCTCTTCTGCCTTTTTGGGCTTGCTCACTGCTGTGAGGCTCACCCCGCCTCCTTCCTCCTTCGCCATCGGGGGAAAAAACATTCCTCTCGCGATCACTAAAAGGATCCTGCGCTAATTATTAGTCTCGTCTTTTTCCTACCCGCGTCTGTGCTATTCTCCTGTAACCGCTGAGGAAGCGCTGACGGGTTCCCATGGCACGCCTTAGCGAAACGCTCTGCTCGGGCCTCCGACTCTGCTCATGCGCGGACCCATACACCATTGGCGTAGCGGAGACACGCCGTAAGCACAATTCGGAATAGGGGTGCTGTACACTTACGGTGTGCAGTATTCTTTATTGTGAACAAATATTTTCTTTTATTTTAATTATATTTTGGCTCACCACCTCAATCTGGAGCTAACTGCATTTGGGTCCTAAAAACCTTTTATATTTTTGTTTTCCTTTGTTTTAATATGGCGAACCCTAACAGTTGAAGCACCTTTGGCAGTGATTACAGCCTCCAGTTTTCTTGGGTATGATACCTCAAGGTTTGCACACCTGGATTTGGGGATTTTCTGCCATTTGTCTCTGCAGATCCTCTCAAGCTCAGTCAGGCTGAATGGGGACCATCAGTGGACAGCCATTTTCAGGACTCTACAGAGATGTTTGATTGGGTTCAACTATTGGGTTGCACTATCAAAATGCACTGATAGTCAGTATTACGAACAACATGTAAGATTAGCCAGATGAACACAGAGTCTCAAAGGGTGAATGTGAACCAGTTTATATAGTTGATAAAGAATGCACAGCTAGTGGGGGATAAACAAAGGTGTACTACTTGCAATAGGACAGGTGCATACACTTGCACTCTCCATTTACAGCTTGTTACAAATAAGTAGCGGAAACTTATACACACACACACAAACTAACTTGCACAAAAAAGTTTCTAAACACATCAACCAAGTGAGAACAGTCTCTAGTTCAAGCATGAGCTAATGAGCAAATGACCGGTAAGCAGTGTTGCCAAGTTTTTTCAGTGGAAAGTAGCTAAAGCCTGCATAAGAAATCACTAAATGTTGCTAAATGACATAATGCACTAATTTGCATATTTGTGACATCATCACATCATAATACACGTTGCCTAGTGTCAGATGGTATCAAACCTTTACATCTTGTTGTTTCTCTTTTATTCTCTGCACAAGATAAACCAAACAAACTACATGAATATTTACAAATAAAACTATGTTTATATATCAAAAGAACAACAATGTGTACATACCGATTAAAACACTGAAATTCACAGAATCACAAAATGGAGTTAAGTTATGCTCAGCTGCCATGCGGATTGTAAGTGTGAGAGAGAGAGTGCTGTGCCTCTCACTCACGGGCAGTTTGGGTGATTCAACTTTTGGTTTGGACCAAAAGTTGCTAGATTTGTTGCTACCTCACTTTTTGGAAAATAACTCGCTAGAGGGGTCTGAGAAGTGGGCGTCACGGTGGCTCGGTGGGTAGCATCGCCGCCTCACAGCAAGAAGGTCCTGGGTTCAATCCCAGGGTGGAGTGGCCTGGGTCCTCCCCGTGTCTGCGTGGGTTTACGCCAGGCACTCCGGTTTCCTCCCACAGTCCAAAGACATGCAAGTTAGGTTAATTGATTACAATTAATTGATTACCTGGTTTGAGTGTGGTCTCTGCCGACAGACAGAGATTATCATTTTTAAGATCTCAGTCGTTAAAGCGAACGGACATTGATTGGACTATCCCATCTGTGAAACATTATGGTGGTAGTATCCTGGTAAGGTCTGTTTTGTGCATCTGGGCCAGGACAGCTTGCCATTACTCATGGAACAATAAATTCAGAATTATACCAGCAATGTCTAAAGAAAGATATCAGGACAGAAAGTGGGTCATTCAGTCTGACAATGACCCTAAACAAACAAGTCGTTCTACCACCCACAGCCGAGAGCTGAAGCCGTTTTTATGGAGGAACAGGCTCAAATTCCTTCAGCAAAGGTTCCCAAAATGTTTGCTACTCACAAACATGTAATATTGGCTTATTTTCTAGAATAAATAAATGGCCATGTATAATATTTTTGTCTCATTTGGGTTCTTTTTGTCCACGTTTAGAACTTGTGTGACAATGTTGATGAGTTAGGTCCTATTTATGCAAAAATATAAAAAACTCTAAATGGTTCACTAATTTTCAAACACAAACTGTAAAAACAATAGTTTTGAAATCATCTTCCCTGCTTTTACAGGGAAACAGTGATCACTAATCAGATTTGACTGTCGAAAGTATATGAATGGATTAAACAGAAGTTCTAATTCTGTGGTAAAAATTCCGAAAGGGGTAATACAACAGTTGGTGAAAATACCTTCTAAAAATGAACGCAAACACAAAGAACAGAACACTGATTCAAACAGAACGAGTAAAACTTGTCTTTGGTAAAACTTGGAAAGACAAGTTGAGCTGCAGTACCGTCTGTGCAAAAGAGTAACTTGGTTCAGAAAGCCTGATTCCAGCCGCTACAGCAGACAGTCTCATTAAGTGGATTTACTTGGTTCTGATATAGAACATCAGGACTTATGAGATGAGTGAGAGACCATGATGAGATGGGAAGCTGCCCTCATACACCTGACTGCCTTGACTGATACAGACTGGCTGTTCAGGCTATCATGAGCTCCAAGCACCACCTCATCTAGAACTCTGTTAGAGATCAAATCAGATCTTCAAACCTTTAATTATGTCTTGTTTTTTTTCTCCCCAGTTTGGATATGCCCAATTCCACATGTCAACATTACCCATTTTATGCTGGGCCCCAGTCAAGTGACTACAATTCCCTTTTATCCTTGAATGCTGAGCAGAACTACAAGACACAATACAAAATTCACTACAGTCTCTACATTTCCCATAATGCCCCAACATCTTTTCAAAATCTTGAGTGGCTCACACTTTCAGTCATCCACAAGTATTTAAAAGAAGGTCAGCCATGTATGTTATTGCTAGCCACTTATAACCGTACAACCTTCCAAAAGTATATATTAGACCACTAAAGCAAAGGCATCAGTCATGTTAGCATAAACAAAGTTAATGAAGTTCATTAAAAAATATTTAGTGTTCATTTGATCTTCATTATTTATCCATGGCAGAGCAACGCCCACTTTAGTGTTAAATCTCTTAATCTATTTATTGTTCAACAGGCATATTTTTTTCTGCACAGTTGTGCCCAGATGACTTGGCAATCCCCTGGTAAGCAGAGGGATACAGCTGTGCCCCCCTAAATTCTGTGTTCCCCCCAGTATAACAAGTAGTCTAGAAACAACCCTGCTGTGCAGTGTAAAGGGTAACTCTCTACACTAGTTAAACAGATCTGTATACTGAACCTCAAGTATTGGTGTTTGAAGCCTGAATGCATGTATGTGTTTTAATGTTCTTAGTGTTTACAAGTTTATCTTCTCAGCCATGCTCCAGTATTTGACACGCGATTATTTTCCACTTTGAGGTGTACTTGGGGCCATAACGTTCCTTAAGAAGTATAACATTTCAGTTGATATGCTGTTGTAATCGTGCATCCGCTATGGGGGAATTAAAGGATTCTTGAATGAGAAGAATTAGGAAGCCTTGAATGAGGATTGTGTGCAAGGTGTGGCAAGCTGAAGGAGGTTCTGTGCACGGAAATGGGTCCTTCGGTTGAGGTGAAAGTATTTGAGCCACAATGCCTACAGGTGCTGTACAACCAGGTTTTGCCTTTTGCCCATTATCTTACCGAGGAACATAAAATTCTTATCCCTGTATTCCAAGATGACAATTCTTGTGTTCACAGGGCTGTAAATGTGATTGATTGGCATGATGAAGATTCAGGAGCAGTCATGCATCTGGGCTGGCCCGCAAATCTCCAGATGGGAATCTTTAAGGCATCCACAAAATCTGGCCAAACAATGCACTTTTCAGCAAACTTCTTTCATGCAAGAGTGGCTGAACTTTGACGTAGCCTACATCCAGAAACTTGTCCAGTCCATGCCATATTGAATTACAACTGTTACTCATGCTTGTGAAGGCATTACATGCTATAAGGTCTCATTTTTTGTTCAGAGAGCTTAGGGACATGGTCAGCAGCAATATCCGGTAGGCTGTGGGGTTTAAACAATGCTCAGTTTGTATTGAGGGATCCGAAGTGTGCCAAGAAAATATCCCCACCAGTAGCCTTAACTGTTGATACAGAGCACGATGGATCCATACTTTTATGTTGTTTACGCCAAATCCTGACCCTACCATCCAAATGACGAAACAGAAATTGAGACTCATCAGACCAATGTTCTATTGTCCAATTTTGGTTAGAAATTGTAGCCTCAGTTGCCTGTTCTTAGCTTACAGGAGTGGCACCCAGCATGGTCTTCTGCTACTGCAGTCCATCTGCTTCAATATATATAATAATATATAATATATAATGATTCCAAAGGTTCAATATGTTGTGTATTCAGAGATGCTCTTCTGCATACCTCGGTTGTAATGAGTAGTTATTTGAGTTGCCTTTCTGTCAGCTTGAACCAGTCTGGCCATTCTCTTCTAACCTCTGGCATCAACAACGCATTTTTGCCAAGAGAACTGCTGCTCACTGGATATTTTCTCTTTTATGGACCATCCGCTGTAAACCCTACAGATGGCTGTGCATTAAAATCCCAGCAGATCAGCAATTTCTGAAATACTCAGACCAGCCTGTCTAGCACCAACAACCATGGCATGTTCAAAGTTTCTTCACCATTCTGGCGCTCAGGTTGAATATCAGCAGGTTGTCTGCCATTATTAACAAGGTATGTACCTTCAGTGTTGGTGCCCCAACCAGTGAAGGTGCATCGTTTGAACTAAGGTAGGAAACCATCCCAGACAGGAACGGTCCTAATACACTCATTAAATTGCAGGGGAGTCAGCAGCTTGAGCAGTGCTATGTCATTCACTTTGGTTACAGTGTTGTAGTCCTTGTGAGTTATGATCTACTTTAGCTACTTTTCTGTAGTGCTGCATATATAGTAGAAACTAAAACGTAGGGAATAGTGAATAGGGCACTATAGCACATAACTACTGGTTCATCACAGCATGAAGCACACCAGCATTAATAGAGTTTAAACAAATTACAAGCATTAAAATATTAGTGATAATGCATTATTAAACTACTCTAAATATGGAAATTTGGTCGTTGCCTATTATACGTTACAGAACCACATACTTGGGCTATTTGGCTATAAACAGAAGAAGGTGCAAACACATGTTTTGTAATAACTGCAGACAATTTTGATAGGGGTTGGAAAGCAAAAATACTGGGCTGAAAAAGCCACAACAACAAAACAGTCAATATATAGATTTGGCTCTTTTGGGAATCCATCTGACTAATTATAGCATATTAACACTAATTACACATAATTAGTAGGCTACATTTTGTTAGGAAATGAAGGGATTTCTGTGAAAAGCCAACTGCATGAGATCAAGGAATCAAAAAGACCAATGCAATACAACCCCTAAGCAGAAAAAGTTGGGACAGTATGGAAAAGGCATATTAAAGAAAACACAGTGTTATTTCATTCATCATCAGATTTTCAAGTCCTAAAAGTAGATAAAAAGAACCCAATTAAAGAAATTAGACAAAAATATTATACTTGGTCATTTATTTATTGAGGAAAATGATCCAATATTACACATTAATCAGTGGCAAAAGTATGTGAACCTTTGCTTTCAGTATCTGGTGTGACCCCCCGTGCAGCAATAACTGTAACTAAACGTTTCCTGTAGCTGTTGATCAGTCCTGCACACCAAGGAAATTTTAGCCCATTCCTCCGTACAGAACAGCTTCAGCTCTGGATGTTGGTGGGTTTCCTCACATTAGCTGCTCACTTCAGGTCCTTCCACAACATTGCGATTGGATTAAGGTCAGGACTTTGACTTGGCCATTCCAAAACATGAACTTATTCTTCTTTAACCATTCTTTGGTAGAACGACTTGTGTGCTTAGGGTCGTTGTCTTGCTGCATGACCCACCTTCTCTTGAGATTCAGTTCATGGACAGATGTCCTGACATTTTCCTTTAGAATTATCAGATATCATTCAGAATTCATTGTTCCATCAATGATGGCAAGCCGTCCTGGCCCAGATGCAGCAAAACAGGCCCAAAACCATGATGCTACCACCACCATGTTTCACAGATGGGATAAGGTTCTTATGCTGGAATGCAGTGTTTTCCTTTCTCCAAACATAACACTTCTCTTTTAAACCAAAAAGTTCCATTTTGGTCTCATCCGTCCATAAAACATTCTTCCAATAGCCTTCTGGCTTGTCCATGTGATCTTTAGCAAACTGCAGATGAGCAGCAATGTTCTTTTTTGGAGAGCAGTGACTTTCTCCTTGCAAAACCTGCCATGCACACCATTGTTGTTCAGTGTTCCTCTGATGGTGGACTCATGAACATTAACATTAGCCAATGTGAGAGAGGCCTTCAGTTGCTTAGAAGTTACCCTGGGGTCCTTTGTGACCTCGCCAACTATTACATGCCTTACTTTTTGAGTCCAAACTCTTTTTAAAGATGGTTTTGTAACTTTTTCTAGCCTGATGAGCATCAACAACTCTTTTTCTGAGTCCCTCAGAAATCTCATTTGTTTGTGCCATGATACACTTCCACAAACATGTGTTGTGAAGAGCAGACTTTGATAGATCCCTGTTCTAAAAACAGGGTGCCCACTCACACTGATGGTCATTCACATTGATTGAAAACACCTGACTCTAATTTCACCTTCAAAATGAACTGTTAATCCTAGAGGTTCACATACTTTTGACCACTCACTAATACAGGGGGGCAAAAACGTATTTAGTCAGCCACTGATTGTGTAAGTTCTCTAACTTAGAAAGATGAGAGAGGTCTGTAATTTCCATCATAGGTACACTTCAACTATGAGAGACAAAATGAGAAAAAAAATCCAGGAAATCACATTGTAGGATTTTTTTTTAAAGAATTTAATTGTAAGTCATGGTGGAAAATAAGTATTTAGTCACCCACAAACAAGCAAGATTTCTGGCTCTTCACATACCTGTAACTTCTTCTTTAAGAAGCTCTTCTGTCTTCCACTCGTTACCTGTATTAATGGCACCTGTTTGACCTTGTTATCTGTATTAAAAGACACCTGTCCACAGCCTCAAACAGTCAGACTCCAAAACTCAACCATGGCCAAGACCAAAGAGCTGTCGAAGGACACCAGTAAGAGAAAATTGTAGACCTGCAGCAAGCTGGGAAGAGTGAATCTACAATAGGCAAGCAGGTTGGTGTGAATAAATCAACTGTGGGAGCAAGTGTAAAAAATGGAAGACATACAAGACCATTGATAATCCCCTCGATCTGGGGCTCCACGCAAGATCTCATCCCGTGGAGTAAAAATGATCATGAGAAAAATCCCAAAAGTACACCGAGGGACCTGATGAATGACCTTCAGAGAGCTGGGTTCAAAGTAACAAAGGCTACCATCAGTAACACACTACGAACCGAGAGGGACTCAGATCCTGCAGTGCCAGGTGTGTCCCCCTGCTTTAAGCCAGTACATGTCCAGGCCCATCTGAAGTTTGCCAGAGAGCATATGGATGATCCAGAAGAGGATTGGGAGAATATCATGTGGTCAGATGAAACCAAAATAGAACTTTTTGGAACTTCTGTTTGGAGGCAGAAGAATGCTGAGTCACATCCCAAGAACACCATACCTACTGTGAAGCATGGGGTTGGGAAACCTCATGCTTTGGGGCTGTTTCTCTGCAGAGGGGACAGGACGACTGATCCGTGTTAAGGGAAGAATGAACGGGGCCATTGTATCGTGAGATTTTAAGCCAAAACCTCCTTCCATCAGTGAGAGCATTGAAGATGGAACGTGGCTGGGTCTTCCAGCATGACAATGATCCCAAAAAACAACACGCTCTCGGGCAACGTAGGAGTAGCTCCGTAAAAAACCATTGCCAAGGTCCTGGAGTGGCCTAGCCAGTCTCCAGACCTCAGCCCCATAGCAAATTTGTGGAGGGAGTTGAAAGTCCGTGTTGTCCCAAAACATCACTGCTCTAGAGGAGATCTGCATGGAGGAATGGGCCAAAATACCAGCTACAGTGTGTGCCAACCTGGTGAAGACTTACAGGAAACCTTTGACCTCTGTCATTGGCAACAAAGGTTATGTTACAAGGTATTGAGTTGAACTTTTGTTATTGACCAAATACTTATTTTCCATCATAATTTACAGTTAAATTCTTTAAAAATCCTACAATGTGATTTCCTGGATTTTTTTCCTCATTTTGTCTCTCATAGTTGAAGTGTAGCTATGATGAAAATTACAGACCTCTCTCATCTTTCTAAGTAAGAGAGCATAATTAGTGGCTGACTAAATCTTTTTTGCCCCACTGTATGTTATATTGGATCATTTCCCTCTATAAATAACTGACCGAGTATAATATTTGTGTCTCATCTGTTTAACTGGGTTCTTTTTATCTACTTTTAGGACAAGTGTGAAAATCTGATGTTGTTTTTGATCACATTTATGCAGAAATATAAAAAAATTCTAAAGGGTTCACAAACTTTCAAGCACCACTGTACCTAGGTTGGGAAGTATATTGTGAGTGATAATGCACTGCTGTCTTCATGTCAGTCCACAGATCATATTAAGGTCAGGGCTCTTTACATTGAAGGACATTCCCCTTCCTTTATGTTAGTCGTTGTTTAGTTTTTTCCGTGGTGTGTTTAGAGTCATTGTCGTGCTGGAAGGTTAACCACCTGCCCATTTCCAGCTGTCTAGTAGAGAGCTGCAGGTTTGCCTCAGGAGTTTCTGTGTTCTTGGCAGCATCCATTTTCCTTTCAGTACTGTCCAACTGTCAGTTAGCACCCCATAACAATATTGTCACCACTGGACTGCACAGTAGGTAGGGTGTAATTCGGGTGTATTTTGGATTTCGGTACAAAAAGAACAATCTGTCTCACCGGAACATATTTTTCCACAAAGAGACTCAGTGTGGAACTGAAAGTACGCCATGCTGTCATACTTTCCTGCAAAGTCTGGGGTTTTACTATAAACTGTAAACTAGCATTTATTAGCAGCAAAGGTAGATTTGCCGAAGGACGCAGTGGCTGGCTGTGAGAATCCACCAGCTGTTGAGGATGGCACCGCCACAAACTGGATTGCTGGTAAAGCTTATCACTACGTGCCAGGGCCAGGAATGAAGCCACGCCTCTTTTCCCGCCTATAATTCGTGCCTCCGCCTCCTCTTCATAAATGAAAGTCCTCACCCCAGCTATAGCTGTGCCACAGAAAACAAACCACCACCACCACATCCAGATAAACAGGTTTTTTTTAACCCAGTCTTTAACAACCACATCGGCAGTGTATAAACAATTGCCATGCACAGGAATCAACAGTTCTCATTTTTTTCATGTATTATTTATTTATTCAACATCACATCAGCATCAATGGCTATTCATGACAGGAGCAAGCAATACTAGTCAGACTGACAACATGTCTATAACACGTCTTAGGTAGTTCTTATTGTCACAGTTTAGTACAAATGAAAAGATCTAATCATACTGTTCCAACTGTTGGTGAAGTTCTTCTCAGCTCTGGCCATTCCATTGAGATTCTAAAGTTTTCCACCTGGAAAGAAAAGTTTGCTGACTTTTTGTTCACAGAAAAAAAAAAGTCCATGAACTAAATTTGGTTGCTATTTTCTCCTGAACTGCACTGGGACAAACGGCAGCATATGGATAACTGTGTAAATATCTCATTGGATCTTAACCTAACTACCCATTTTTCATTTTTCAAATGTTGCAAATTAGCATGTAACTCCAAAGATTTGTTTCTTTTTTTTATTGGATCTTTTTGCATTATTTGTTTGTACAGTGTATTTGCACTAACATTTGCTGAGCTTTCCCTCTAAAGTTGCTTTTGACATTTGGCAAACAAGCATATTTCGTGCCATGGGGCTCAAACAGGTTGAAACTTGTTTTTCGGTAGAATGAACAAATAAATCAAAAAGTAACTCACCAATTTCAGCAGTAAAAAATACGAAACAGAAGTACGTTATAGTAAATAACACCTTCTTATTCATAATTACGAATTATAAATAATAATACTACTACACTGGAGTGAAACGTCAGAATCTGAACAAACTTTGGCTTCAACACTTCAGCCTGACACATTTAGTCAAACCTCATGATTCCTGCAATAAAAGCTGGGTAAAGTTCAGTCTCATGCCACACGGGGGCAGCATAGTATTTATTACTGTATTGGAGAGACGGACACTAATTTGACTTTAGTGATTCGAGTGTTCAGTGAATCGAGCTTTGTAAACTCCTCAGCGCAGCTTCCCCTCCTGTAGCCTACACATAGTGACTAACAAGTTTTCTCAGTTCATCATTTAATACCCTCAATTTAACCAATTCTCCCTTCGCTATTTGGTCTATGCTGGGTATGTACTTAGGAGTTTAGATGATAAGATTTCATGAGTTAGTCCACCTGGGTGTAAACCTACAAAAGTATCGGGACACCTACATATTACAGCTACAGGAGCTTTTATGACATCTTGTTCTAAAACAATAGGCATTCATAATGAGCTGATTTACAGCTATATCAGCTTCCACTCTTCCGGGAAGCCTTTCTACAAGATTTTGGACTGTGTCTGTGGGTTTTTTGCTCCTGTATCATAGCATTTGTGAGGTCAATCACTGATGTTGGACGAGAGGGCTTGGCTCATATTTGGTGATGTCTCGTGATCCTTTTTCAGTGATGTGATCCCTTTTAGTTGTTACCATCTGGTTCCTCTTTTTTTTTAGCTATGATGTTATAATTAATGCTGCTGGAGTCTCATGGTACACTTGTACAAATGTGTTCTGTTAATAGACTTTGTGTTCATAACCTCACTAACTACATATTATGTTTTCTCTCCAAGCTCTTGTTCCAGTCCACTCACTAAGATGTTCTTTTGGTATCGGTTCAAACTCTACCCAACCTGTTCTTCCATCATGAGGTCCAGTCCTCTTACTGTTACTCAGATTACATCAGCTGGCAATAATGCCCCCTGCCCTCCGGATGACTGACCATGATATGCCACCAAAATATTCCTGCTGAGGACTCAATTACCTAGTGACCACATTCATTGAGCTAAATAATGGCGATACTCACTCATATTCTATATGTTATTATTTGTATGCTTTTTTGTATTATATATACTAATGTCTTATATTCTATAGTTTTACATTCTCTATTTTATTATACTGTTCATAATACTGTAGTCTCTTGAATTTATTATAGTCCATAGATTTTTAGGATATTGGAAGTAAGGAAGTAGAAGATAGAAATAGGAAGTAGATAATAGGAAGTAGAAGACAGTAATACTAAGTAGTATATAGAAAGCAGATAATGGGCAATAGAAAATAGTAAAAGAAAGTAGAAGATAGAAATAGGAAGTAGAAGACAGGAATAAGAAGGAGACGATAGGAAGTAGAAAATGGAAATAGGAAGTAAAAGATAGGAACAGGAAGGAGACGATAGGAAGTAGAAGATAGGAAGTAGAAGACAGGATTAGGAAGTAGAAGACCGCAATAGGAAGTAGAAGATAGGCAGTAGAAGATAGAAATAGAAAGGAAACGATAGGAAGTAGAAGATTGGAATAGGAAGTACAAGACAAAAATAGGAAATAGAACATAGGAAATACAAGGCAGCAATAGGAAGTAGAATACATTAAGTAGAAAATAGTAAGTAGAAAACAGGAATAGGAAGTAGAAGATAGGAAATAGTAGGAAGGAAAAGGAACAATAAGATCGGAAGTAAAAAATATGAATAGGAAGTAGAAAACAAGAAGTAGAAGAAAGGGAGTACAATACAGGAAAAGGACGTAGAAGGTAGGAAGTAGAATGTAAAAATAGGAAGGAAAAGATAGGAAAAGGAAGTAGAAGATAGGAAGTAAAAGACAGGAAAAGGAAGTAGAGTATAGGAAGAATTAGATAGGAAGTAGAAGACAGCAAGTAAAAGATAGGAGTAGGACATAGAAGATAGGAAAGAAGGACAAGATAGGAAAAAGAAAATGGGAGTAGGAAGTAGAAGACAGGAATACAAAGTATAATATAGGAAACAGATGATGGGCAATTTAAAATAGGAAAAGGACGTAGAAGAAAGGAAGAAGAAGACATGAATAGAACGTTGATGATTGGAAGTAGAAGAAACGAATAGGAAGTAGAAGATAGGAATAGGAAGTAGAAGACAGGAAATAAAAGACAGGAATAAAAAATAGAGCATAGGAAGAATTAGATAGTAGAAGACAACAAGTTGAATATAGGAATAGGAAGTAGAAGATAGGAGTAGAACATAGACAGCAAGAAATAGAAGATAGGACATAGAAGAGAGGAATAGGAAGTGCAACATAGGAAGCAGAAGATAGGAATAGGAAGAATAATGTAGGAAGAAGATGATAGGAAATACAGGACAGGAATAGGAAATAGAAGATAGGAAGTAGAAGAAAGGAATAGGAAGCAGATTATAGAAAGTAGAAGATAGGAATCAGAAGAAAAGGATAGGAAGTAGCAGACAGGAAGTACAAAACAGGCATAGGAAGTAGAAGATAGGAAATATAAGACAGGAATAGAAAGAAGATTACAGGAAATAGAAGAAAAGAAGTACAAGACAAATGTGAGGGAGACTATAAGAAGTAGATGGCAGCAATAGGAAGTAGATTATAGAAAGTAGAAGATAGGAATAAGAAGAAAATACCAAGTAGAAGACAGCAATAGAAAGTAGAAGAGTGGAAGGAGAAGAAAGGAAGTAGATTATATGAAGAAGAAGAGAGTAAGTATTAGACGAAGAAGAAGAAGATAGGATGTAGAAGATAGTAATACAGTACTTGGAGAATTAGCAGCATGCAGGCTATTTTTATAAAAATGTTAACTGCTCTTTACTTCACTCCTTGGTGCTCACAGGCTGTGTGGATATTGTAATGTTCCTCCTTATGATTTTTGGTAGATTTTTTATAGTCGGATAAGAAGGGCAATGTAGAGGCCTGATTAGACAAAATAGATTTTAAGCTTGTAAGTTGCTAACTGTCCTGATGTTGGATGTGTTGCACGTTCTGAGATGCCGTTCGGTTGACCACAGATGACCACCAATCTGGCCATTATCTGTTGGCCTCTCTCTCGTCAGCAAGGCCCTTCTGTCTACAGACCTGCTGCTGACTGAATGTTTTGTCTTTATTGCTCCACTCTGAGTGAACTCCAGAGACTGCTGTGTGTGAAAATCCCACAAGATGAGCATCAGTAGCGATATTAAAGCCAAGCCATCTGTCACCACCAATCATGCCACGGTCAAAATCGAGCTTTCACCCATTCTGTTGGTTGATGTGAACATTACCTGAAGCTGCTCTTCAATCCACTAGATAGGATATTGTCTGTACATGACGGTACATTCAAGGATTCAAAGTGCTCTTGGAAAAGTGATCATTACTATGTGTGTTGTGTAGTTGCAAAAGGAAGAGCCCAGTGAAGTTGATGAGGATGAGATTCCTGAACATATGCAACCAGCCCAACTCTACGCCCCCAAGAGCCTGGTTGTGGTATCCCGGCTGGACCACACCGAAGTATTCAGGGTGAGCAGCAGTCTGAATGTTACAGCAAATTTTATTTTAGTTTAAGTTATAGTCTTTTTACTAAAATGTAATTTAGTCATAATTTAGTCATCTGAATCTCTTTTTTTAGTTTTAGTCTAGTTTTTGTCCACTAATTATAATAAGTCTGTTAGATTAGACTGTCTTCATTCTTCCAGCATCGCACTGGTGTTCCTCAGGGATGCGTGCGAAGCCCACTTCTCTATGATCTTTAAACTAACGACTGTGCCCCACCCACTCCAGTAACACCATCATCAAGTTCTCAGATGACAGAACTGTGGTTGGAGTTCTCAGGAGGAGACGAGACTGCATACAGCGATGAAGTTCAAGGACTGTCTGGAGGACAAAGCACTAACGATCGATAGAAACCATAGAAACAACAGAATTGGTGGAATTGCAAAGATTGCTTCCAGGTGAACGGATTTCCTTTCTGCAAATAAAGAAGAGAAATATGTCTGTTTCAGCTTGCCCTAATGACCCAGAAAATAACTGGGACCCAGCTAATTAACTCGTTCCAACCAACCCTGTTCTCCTCTATGTCAGTATTTAATCAATTAATCATTATTTAATTATTAAATAAGCACTGTTAATATCTAACAAGTGTTAAGGTAAATGGCTCATGTCAAGAGAGCACCACATTCTCACCAGCAGTTTGGTGGACCAGATCGACCATTGCTCCAAAGTTCAGTTTCAACACTCATGTCGCAGTTGTAGGGGCTTTGGTTGTAACAAATTAATCGTTGTTCTATCTGTGAGTGGACATAACTGTTTGGCTTACAGTGGCACAAAAAAGTATTTAGTCAGCCACTGATTGTGTAAGTTCTCCTACTTAGAAAGATGAGAGAGGTCTGTAATTTATCATAGCTACACTTCAACTATGAGAGACAACATGAGAAAAAAATCCAGGAAATCACATTGTAGGATTTTTAAAGAATTTATTTGTAAATCATGGTGGAAAATAAGTATTTGGTCAATAACAAAAGGTCAAGTCAATACTAACCTTTGTTGGCAATGACAGAGGTCAAATGTCTCCTGTAAGTCTTCACCAGGTTGGCACACACTGTAGCTGGTATTTTGGCCCATTCCTCCATGCAGATCTCCTCTAGAGCAGTGACGTTTTGGGGCAACACGGACTTTCAACTCCCTCCACAAATTTTCTATGCGGTTGAGGTCTGGAGACTCCAGGACCTTGAATTGCTTTTTACGGAGCTGCTCCTTCCTTGGCTTAAAATCTCACAATACATGGCCCCGCCCGTTCATTCTTCCCTTAACACGGATCAGTCGTCCTGTCCCCTTTACAGAAAAACAGCCCCAAAGCATGATGTTTCCACCCCCATCCTTCACAGTAGGTATGGTGTTCTTGGGATGCAACTCAGCATTCTTCTTCCTCCAAACACGACGAGTTGAATTTTTACCAAAAAGTTCAATCCTTTGTTGAGCGGTGTGTTTGGGATCATTGTCATGCTGGAAGACCCAGTCACGTTCCATCTTCAATGATGGAAGGAGGTTTTGGCTTAAAATTTTATGATGCATGGCCCTGTTAATTCTTAATTCTTAATTCTTAACACGGATCAGTCATCCTGTCTCCTTTGCAGAAAAACAGCCCTAAAGCATGATGATTCCACCCCCATGCTGCACAGTAAGTGTGGTGTTCTTGGGATGCTATTTTGGTTTCATCTGTCCACATGATATTCTCCCAATCCTCTTCTGGATCATCCATATGCTCTCTGCTAAACTTCAGACGGGCCTGGACATGTACTGGCTTAAGCAGGGGGGCACACCTGGCACTGCAGGATGAGTGTCCCTCTCGGCGTAGTGTGTTACTGATGGTAGCTTTGTTACTTTGGTCCCAGCTCTCTGCAGGTCATTCATCAGGTCCCTCCGAGTAGTTCTGGGATTTTTGCTCACCGTTCTCATGATCATTTGACGTCACAGGATGAGATCTTGCGTGGAGCCCCAGATCGAGGGAGATTATCAATGGTCTTGTATTTCTTACAATTGCTCCCACAGTTGATTTATTCACACCAACCTGCTTGCCTATTGTAGATTCACTCTTCCCAGCCTGCTGCAGGTCTACAATTTTCTTCCTGGTGTGTTTCAACAGCTCTTTGGTCTTGGACATGGTTGAGTTTGGATTCTGACTGTTTGAGGCTGTGGACAGGTGTCTTTTATACAGATAACGAGGTCAAACAGGTGCCATTAATACAGGTAACGAGTGGAGGACAGAAGAGCTTCTTAAAGAAGTTACAGGTCTGTGAGAGCCAGAAATCTTGTTTGTTTGTGGGTTCACAAATTGAGCTTATACTGGTTGTCAGTCCTTCCCTCTTTACTGGGGGAAAGTAGTCCACAATTTTTAATCGCCATACCATATTTATTTTGCTTGACTAGAATGAGCCTTCCTGCTTCACCCCTGCTTATCCTGGGCATGGTTGTGGTGGGTCTGGAGTCTATCCCATAATTGACTGTGGAAGCAGAGGTACATCCTGGACAGGGCACCAGACAATCACAGTAACTAGAAAGAGCCATGCTGAAACAGAGGGAACTAAATAAAGCCACCAGTCAGTAAGTGATTAATCAGAGGGACCAAAAACTATATGGAGAAAAAAGGGGTTATTAATAGGAGAGAATGAATTAATAAACTGAACAAATGAACAGGTCATGCATTTATTCTTCACCATGAATTCTGCAGTAGATCATGCATGATTCCAATAGTCTGGTACCACTCTGTCTGGTGTGTGGCTGGACTTTTAGTTCTTTACATCTCCTAGTTGTGAATTTAATGCATAGTTCAGGAAAAAGAAATTTACTTCCCAAAAGCAACTCAATTACTGCACCAAGTTTAAGGCTGTTGTTGAAAGATTAATAATTAAACGTCATGCCCATGACTCTCACACGTTTGCTTGATGCATTCAGATGTTAAGTAACCTCCAACAGCCTCTGCTTACATGGGTTATGATGCTGTACACCCACCAGTCACTTTATTAGGTACACCACCTTTTTTCTACAGTCATTCTCCATTTTATCAGTTGTAGTTCTACAATTACAGACGGTAGTTCATCTGTTGTTTCTCTATGTACTTTATTCCCCTTTCTAAAAACTCCAGCAGCACTGCTGTGTCTGCACGACTAATACCAGCACAACACACACTAACACACCACCACCACATAGAGTGTGGCAAAAAAGTATTTAGTCAGTCACTGATTGTGCAAGTTCTCCTACTTAGAAGGATGAGAGAGGTCTGTAATTTTCATCATAGCTACACTTCAACTATGAGAGACAAAATGAGAAAAAATCCAGGAAATCACATTGTAGGATTTTTAAAGAAATTAATTGTAAATCACAGTGAAAAATAAGTATTTGGTCACCCACAAACAAACAAGATTTGGGCTCTCACAGACCTGTAACTTCTTCTTTAAGAAGCTCTTCTGTCCTCCACTCGTTACCTGTATTAATGGCAACCTGTTTGAACTCGTTATCTGTATAAAAGACACCTGTCCACAGCCTTCAAATAGTCAGGACTCCAAACTCTCAACCATGGCCAAGACCAAAGAGCTGTTGAAGAACACCAGGAAGAAAATTGTAGATCTGCACCAGGCTGGGAAGAGTGAATCTACAATAGGCAAGCAGGTCGGTGTGAATAAACCAACTGTGGGAGCAATTGTAAGAAAATGGAAGACATACAAGACCATTGGTAATCTCCCTTGATCTGGGGCTCCACGCAAGATCTCATCCTGTGGGGTCAAAATGATCATGAGAACGGTGAGCAAAAATCCCAGAACTACACGGAGGGACCTGATGAATGACCTGCAGAGAGCTGGGACCAAAGTAACAAAGCTACCATCAGTAACACAGACTCAGATCCTGCAGTGCCAGGCGTGTCCCCCAGCTTAAGCCAGTACATGTCCAGGCCCGTCTGAAGTTTGCCAGAGAGGATATGGATGATCCAGAAGAGGATTGGGAGAATATCATGTGGTCAGATGAAACCAAAATAGAACTTTATGATAAAAACTCAACTCACTGTGTTTGGAGGAAGAAGAATGCTGAGTTGCACCATATTTACTGTGAAGCATGTGGGTGGAAACATCATGCTTTGGGGCTGTTTTTCTGCAAAGGGGACAGGACAAATGAGTGAGAGTGAGAGCATTGCAGATGGAATGTGGCTGGGGCTTCCAGCATGACAATGATCCCAAATACACTGCTCTGGCAACGAAGGAGTCGCTCCGGAAAAAGCATTTCAAGGTCCTGGAGTGGCCTAGCCAGTCTCCAGACCTCAACCCCATAGAAAATGTGTGGAGGGAGTTGAAAGTCCGTGTTGCCCCAAAACATCACTGCTCTAGAGGAGATCTGCATGGAGCAATGGGCCAAAATACCAGCTACAGTGTGTGCCAACCTGGTGAAGACTTACAGGAAACGTTTGACCTCTGTCATTGCCAACAAAGGTTATGTTACAAAGTATTGAGTTGAACTTTTGTTATTGACCAAATACTTATTTTCCACCATGATTTACAATTAAATTAATAAAAAATCCTACAATGTGATTTTCTGGATTGTATTTTCTCATTTTGTCCCTCATAGCTGAAGTGTACCTATGATGATCAGTGGCTGACTAAATACTTTTTTGCCCTACTGTAAGTGTCACTGCAGTGCTGAGAATGATCCACCATCCAAATAGTACCTGATCTGTGGGGTTCCTGATCATTAGAGAACAGAGCAAAGGGGACGAACAAAGTATGTAGAGAAACAGATGGACTACAGATCTGAAAATCACTCATTCTTTTAATTAAACAATTCAAAAAAGGAAATTAGAACTCTTTTACGAAGTCTGAAATCATAGCAGAACTTCATGTATCAAACATCCGGGATGTTCTTTATTAAATAAGAATTTCACATTTGTTTCTATAATGACATGTAAGGATGAAATGGATTATAGTAACAGCGGAAAATGATAACGCAAACAAGACTGACATGATCGTCACTAACATGGATAGAAATGATTATGATAAGGTCAAGATATCCTGATATTGCTTAACAATCTGTCGTTGTGAAATACAAGTAACAGTTTGCATCACTTCCTTTCCCTTCACACCTTTAGACATTCCACGTCGAGATCATAAAAATAAAAAGACGATAAAAAAGACAACATTTGTGTGTTTGTTTATTTAAAGTCACATCAGCATCAATGGCTCTTTGTGACAGGAGCGTGTTTATAACGAAACTAGCCAACCACACTTGCACTGGAGCAACTTAGAGCAACCAATCACCATAATGCATGTATTTGGATTGTGGCAGGACACCACAGTACAAAGAGAAAACCCTTGTAGATGTAGCAATGGCTGTGCTAACTGCTTGTTCCTGCATCGTGTCCTTTATAAAATGACCCTGCCATTTCATTTTATTCAAGCAAGTCTATAACTGAAGCCAAACCTTAAAGACTTCACTTTCATACTGAATCAACTACAGAATGCTCACAGAACACAAAGTGAGAAGATCTCCAAAGGATTACACTCACAAAAACATGAACTGGAGGTTTGGATGATATTAGACGTGCTGAGACTGATGTGATCTCATCAGGAGCGTACATCTGGAGAACCATATGGAGGGGAAACAAGCTATAAAAAATTTGGGAACAGATCCAATCCAACGTAGCACCTAAGAGCCAGAGTTCCAAGTAATGATGGTGACTGGAACGGGTTTGTCCAAATGACATCCTACCATACTATATACTGTCAAAGTAACACACTACCAGTGGTATCACTCCATAATGTTTGGACCAAAGTACGCAGGTTGGGACAGGATATAGCTTGTCAGTACTGCCGGACCAACATCAAGCCTGTCATATTCATCAGTAAGCTAACATGGCTATAAAAGTAGACTGCAGCTAAATGGAAGGTGGTTAAGACTGAAAATCAGTGAGTTCACATTCTGTCTACTGTTGAATCTTGAGCAATGTCCTTAACCTTGAACTGCTGAGCTCAACTGTAAGCTGCTCTATCTAGCTAAGAGCATTTGCTAAATGCTGTAAAGAGTTTTAAAATAAACAAGCATGGTTTCGTCTATATCCACATTTTACACATTCAAAACAATACTGTGTTTTCTCAGTAATTTACAAATTTCTTCATGGTGTATTACTTCAAAATATATAGAAAATGAATGAATGAAATGAAATAAAACAATTAATATTCTCTAGTGTTCTAGAAAGATTCTTTGTTTACCTGGTTTGTTATGAGCAGAAATATTTTTTGTGCGTTTACTACCACATGTCATGTTCAATCACTAGAAGGACTTGGTTTTTCTTCTATGCTCCATTCCAGCACTACGTAAGTTTGTAACCCTATGAGAGACAATTTCCAGGAGTCCAGTTTATACTTTTTCTTTGCCTATAGCACCACCCAGTGGCTAGAAAGAAAGCTTGGCCAGCTTTACACCTGTAGGTGTGTGTTTTAAATGTGAACATATTAAATACGGTAAAAATAAAAAAAAAATTTTTGTTTGTTTTTTAAATCAGACTCAGCTGCGTAAATAATGAACAGAAGTGTGAGAAGCTGTGTGTGAAAACCCTTTAAAACCATAGGTTTATCCCTGAAAAATCCATTTTGCAGGCTGAATTTGAAGTTGAACATCTCTAGATGTTTATTCTTGTTATAATTTCACATTGCTCCATAGAACTTAAATGCAGTGGACTAGAGTAACGTGCCCTTTTGAGACATGTTCTTCTGTAATAGACAGTAACGTACATATCCCATATCGCATTCATAAAAGGGTCACTCACCTCCATTCTGACCAGAGAAAAGATAAAGCTACTGATTTAGGCTAGACTCAGTTAAACCTTCAGAGGCTACTGAATTCTGCCATGATACGCGCCAATTCAGCTGACCTGCATCTGTGGTGTAGATCCATAAATGTTAAGCCAACATAGTCTCTTGATTCAGGTCCGGATCTGCCACTACTGACTGCAAAGGCTGTAAAGTAACCAGTCCCTGGGGGCTATCTATATTTGTATGTATCCCCCAGCAGGCGACAGTAAGACATGCCTTTATCTCCTGGTTTGGTTTTCGTGGGACCAAAGCCATACTGGCTTTTAAGCACCCTGAAGTTTCTTCTCTAGCCTATCCAGTTTGGCTAGGTTCTCCTTAAGCAGTTTGGAGCCAGGTGAGAGGAGGAGAGCTCTTTGGTAGTACATTCTTGCTGCTACATAGTCTCCCTGCAGGAATACACACAGATCCAGGGCTGAAAGATTCATAGGAAATCAAAATTACAGTTCAGACAGAAATACATTTTTGAAGTAGACCCTGTATTGACT
This sequence comes from Ancistrus triradiatus, assembly GCA_025084515.1. Lineage (NCBI taxonomy): Eukaryota > Metazoa > Chordata > Actinopteri > Siluriformes > Loricariidae > Ancistrus > Ancistrus triradiatus. The sequence goes on along the minus strand of JAJAGP010000370.1, from coordinate 385,493 downwards.
GTCCCCCCATAAACAGCAATGTGAACCAACAGTACGCACACTGTGTATAAGCAAGATAAAATGCATTCATTTCTACTTATTCCATGGAAAATTTGCTTTGCAAACTACCTTTATATGCTGTATGCCACCCATATTCATCCAAGCTTGTGACTGGTCAGGCTTGAGTGCCACGGCAAGTTTGTAGCTCTGTGGAATAGAATATGTTTTAGTTACCAGTAGCGAGAACACCGGAAGAAATAACTGGAGAAATCTGACTTTTAATATGGAACATTTCCCACAATATAAAAATTTGCACTGTCACTAGACTAGATTGTGTCAAAGGGCATTTTTTTTTGCTTTACATGTTTTGGTAAATGTCTTCCTTGGTTGTGACCAAATAAATATAGGAGGATTTCACTAGTGGGATTTTAGTATCAGGTTCTTTACTTACAGTACTGTGCAAAAGTCTTAGGCCACCATTAGGTTAAATATAGCATTGCTTCAGCAGTGGCGAAATGACCAAATATGATTATTTCTCAGTCTTTATATTAGCATACACATAGTCAGCCACTGATTGTGCAAGTTCTCCTGCTTAGAAAGATGAGAGAGGTCTGTAATTTTCATCATAGCTACACTTTAACTATGAGAGACAAAATAAGAAAAAAAAAAATTCGTAGGATTTAGGATTCGTGGAAAATAAGTATTTGGTCACCCACAAACAAGCAAGATTTCTGGCTCTCACAGACCTGTAACTTCTTCTTTAAGCAGCTCTTCTGTCCTCCACTCATTACCTGTATTAATGGCACCTGTTTGACCTCGTTATCTGTATAAAAGACACCTGTCCACAGCCTCAAACAGTCAGACTCCAAAGACCAAATAGCTGTCGAAGGACACCAGCAAGAAAATCTTAGACCTGCAGCAGGCTGGGAAGAGTGAATCTACAATAGGCAAGCCGGTTGGTGTGAATAAATCAACTGTGGGAGCAATTGTAAGAAAATGGAAGACATACAAGACCATTGATAATCTCCCACGATCTGTGGCCCCACACACGATCTCATCCCGTGGGGTCAAAATGATCATGAGAACGATGAGCAAAAATCCCAGAACTACATGGAGGGACCTGATGAATGACCTGCAGAGAGCTGGGACCAAAGTAACAAAGGCTACCATCAGTAACACACTACGCCCAGAGGGACTCAGATCCTGCAGTACCAGGCGTGTCCCCCTGCTTAGGCCAGTACATGTCCAGGCCCGTCTGAAGTTTGCCAGAGAGCTTATGGATGATCCAGAAGACGATTGGGAGAATATCATGTGGTCAGATGAAACCAAAATAGAACTTTTTGGTAAAAACTCAACTCATCATGTTTGGAGGAAGAAGAATGTTGAGTTGCATCCCAAGAACACCATACCTACTGTGAAGCATGGGGGTGGAAACATCATGCTTTGGGGCTGGTTTTCTGCAGAGGGGACAGGACGACTGATCCGTGTTAAGGGAAGAATGAACGGGGCCATGTATCGTGAGATTTTAAGCCAAAACCTCCTTCCATCAGTGAGAGCATTGAAGATGGAAACGTGGCTGGGTTCTTCCAGCATGATTATGATCCCAAAACACACCGCTCGGGCAACGAAGGAGTGGCTCCGTAAAAAGCATTTCAAGGTCCTGGAGTGGCCTAGCCAGTCTCCAGACCTCAACCCCATAGAAAATGTGTGGAGGGAGTTGAAAGTCCGTGTTGCCCCAAAACATCACTGCTCTAGAGGAGATCTGCATGGAGGAATGGGCCAAAATACCAGCTACAGTGTGTGCCAACCTGGTGAAGACTTACAGGAAACGTTTGACCTCAGTCATTGCCAACAAAGGTTACGTTACAAAGTATTAAGTTGAACTTTTGTTATTGACCAAATACTTATTTTCCACTATAATTTACAATTAAATTCTTAAAAAATCCTACAATGTGATTGCCTGGATTTTTTTCTCATTTTGTCTCTCATAGTTGAAGTGTAGCTATGATGAAAATTACAGACCTTTCTCATCTTCCTACGTAGGAGAACTTGCACAATCAGTGGCTGACTAAATACTTTTTTGCCCCACTGTATACCACTAATGTTTATGCAGGTAACATTAGTACAGTGCTAGCAAAACCTTTACTAAAGGTTAACTGCAGGAATATCTTCATCCTCTGATAATTTGATTACTGAATCTAATTGTCTCAAAGTTGTGAAGCTTTGTTACACTTCAACTGAAATGCAAATGGTACCTATTTCTAATTAATTTTACAGTAGGTTTCTGTTTTTTTGTCATTACAAATCATATAATCAGCATATCATTTTGAAAAGTCTTTTAAAAAACCAGACAAATATCAGAATATATTCGAATTTGTTCCCCTTTTGCTGTAATGACTGCATGCACTTGAACTGGCATGGATTCCACGTTTGTGCAAAACCAAGGATGCACACTATTCCAATATGATTTTACAATGATATTACTGAATGATCCACCCAAGGGTAGTTTAAATATTTAGAAATATTTTTTAAGTTTTTTAAGAGGGACATCTTCTGGTAGTCATTGTTAGACTATATTTCAGCCAACCTCACTAACGATATTCAGGCAAAACATGTGTAAATGGCCAAGATTGTAGCTTTCCAATCTGCTTTTCCTGAACATAATCTCCATTCAATTAATTGTTTCCCGCCATGACAGTGTCGCAGTACAAAGAAAATAACATCTTAATCGTCAACCTCTGAACCTAACAGCGGCCTTCTGTGACTACAGAGCTGCAGGAGAGCTGGAATGCATCCAAGGGGAAAAGAGAACTGCCAAAAGAGCTGTATTTACAGGAAACGAGTGGGATTACCAGATCAGGCAAGCTATAACAAAACCACAAAACTGCAGGAAGGTAAACGGGGAGCCCAAATTAAAGCTGTCCACTGGCATTCTGCTAAAATGAGCAGTGTGTCGGTCGAGATAAGCGTGAGGCTATTTCGGTACCATTTATCAGTGTATTGAAAGAACACATCAAAAGGGGAAGGTCTCTGATCTAGCTGTATGCCTCACTCACTTCCACCCTACACAAACACACATTAGACACCCCTCACTGCGTTGGAATTTGAAGGCAATTTGAATGCTTTGAAGGCAAGCGTTATGCTTTTATTCCCATAATTACCTTCTTACCCATTTATGGATTTGAAGGCAATTTTAGACACTGATCATTTCCAAAATAAATTAGCGACAAAATGAAATCAAAGATAAAGGACGATAAAAGAGAGTGACTGAGTGAAGCAAGACAGAAGAGGAGAAACAGAAAGATGAGCTGACTGAAAGAAATCAGGCAGGGCAGTGTCCAGAGAAAGCAAAGGACAAAGGCACCTCAAAGGCTCTGTCAAGCTCGTTCATCTCTCGAAGCTGGTTGCCCATGGAGAAGAAAAGCTCCGCTTTCACAGCAGGATCGGCTGGCCCCTGTTGCAAAGCTTTATTCAGGGATTCCAATGCCTGAAACATACACGCCCATGTATTATTAGCTCTGCAGGGTTTTTCCAATTGTCTTTCAAAGCCAGATACAATCTTGTAATGAGGACATGGGTCTGGAACACGTCGTTTTAGAAGTTGGTACTGCTTGCCTGTAGAAGTGAAGACTGGGTGTCACTGACAAGTGGCATTGCCACGTTTTCTCTCACAGGTGACAGTATACAGCTTTGCTCAAATGAAAAATCATTGCATTTGTATCAGATCCTACTAACGGACTTTATTCTATAAATTCATGGTCCCCATTAGTGCAAAAATACATCTGTAATAAGGAGGCATCTATCTATTAAAACCCGGTGCCTCATCTGATCATGGACGTTATCATGTGGTTTTGTTCTGACATGCTCTACTAGTCCATTAGTGAAAAATGGATGCTTAGAAGTTTTTGTAGAAGATTTGTTGTAAAGGAGGTTGCACCTCCATCATGGAAAAGCATCTAAAACACCAGCATGATATTGAGCTTGTACCATGTTCAACTGTTTGCAGTCTAAACTTCTCTATCAGTCCTAAATAGCCTTGCTGAAATGACGAATGTGAGGTCTAAAGGGAAAGTAATGATTTTTGTCATTTCAGCAATAGAGATTACTTATGAGTAGTAATTACTGTGAGGAGTAACTACTGCTCATCCTGGGTCATTGCTATAGTACAATAAGCCACATTCAGCATTTTATTTATAACAGGTTTAAATGGGAAGAAGAAAAAAACGTAACGTAAAATGGTTACTTTTGAAGTTGAAACAGAAAAAAAAAAAAAAGATATTCTGTATACCTAAACATTTGGCACACCTTTGCACCATTTTGTAATCGAAACTTGGAATCGAAATCAAAACAAGAACCGGAATCGATAATCAGAACTGATAACATGTAAACAATAACTAACCCTATTAACCACAGACACTTTTATAACCTTATTTGACCCATCTTTATCAAGTGTGCCAGTATTTCTGGAGATAACTGGGGTTTTAGGCTCATAAAAATACAGAACTGCACACCTCAGTGTGGTTTCCCTGTTTGCTGTAGATGGCAGACAGCAGGCGGTAACATTCTATGCAGCTCCTGCTTTTCGAAATTATGCCAAGGGTCATTTTCTCAGCTTCTTTTGCATGGCCTGCCATGGCAAGGACCTGAGCCTAGAGAGACAGAGAGAGAGAGAGAGAGAGAGATGGTAAAAGAAAATGTCAGTTTTTTTGTAAAACGCAGTTTCTGTGTAATTGGTTCAAACAACACTGTGAATCACAGCAGAGGATCTACAGAGATTTCATTAAACTGCTGAGCCACTCGGCTCTCAGCGGAACCTTTAAATACAGTGGTATGAAAAAGTTTGGGCACCCCTGATAATTTTCATGATTTTAGTTTATAAATCATTGATTGTTCAAATCAGCAACTTGAGTTAAATATATCATATAGCAGATGAACACAGTGATATTTGAGAAGTGAAATGAAGTTTATAGGATTTACACAGAAAGTGTGCATAATTATTCAAACAAAATTAGGCAGGTGCATAAATTTGGGCACCCCCACAACAGAAAAAATGACATCAATATTTAGTAGATCCTCCTTTTGTAGAAATAAACAGCCGCTAAACGCTTCCTACAGCTTCCAGTCTGGATTCTGGTTGAAGGTGCTTTGGACCATTCTTCTTTGAAAGAAACATCTCCAGTTCAGTCAGGTTTTGATGGTTTCCGAGCATGGACGCCCCACATTTTCAGTAATATTCATGTCTGGGGGCTGAGATGGCCATTCCAGAAACGTTGTACTGGTTCCTCTGCATGAATGCCTTAGTAGATTTTGAGCAGGGTTTTGGGGTCGTTTGGCCGGTGGTTGCAAACTTTGTCACTGATTCTTGAACATTGTTTTCTCAAGAATCTGGAGATATTAAACTGGAATCCATGGCGACCCTCAACTTTAACAAGATTCCTAGTACCTGCACTGGCCACACAGTCCCACAGCATGATGGAACCGCCACCAAATTTTACTGTGGGTAGCAAGTGTTTGTCTTGGATGCTGCTGTGTTCTTTTTCCGCTCCTTGTTATGTTCCAAATAACCTCAAAATTTAGTTTCATCAGGACACAGCACTTTATCCAAAATTGAAGCTGGAAGCTGGATTGTCCAAATGTGCTGTATCACACACCTCAAGTGACTCTGTTTGTGGCGTGTCTGCAGAAAAGGCTTCTTCTGCATTACTCTCCCATACAGCGCTCTCCTTGCGCAAAGTGCGCGTGTATAGAACGATGAACAGTGACACCATCTGCAGCAAGATGAGGTTTGTAGGTCTTTGGAGGTGGTCTGTGTGCTTGACTATGACGTTCTCACCATCCTTCGTCTCTGCCTATCTGAGATTTTTCTTGGTCCTGGCTGGGGCACTTCGGGAGTTCCTTAACCAGAACTGTGCCTGTGGTCTTCCATTGCCTCACTATGTTCCTCACAGTGGATGAACTGACAGCTGAAATCTCTGAGAGAGCTTTCCCTTTCCCTGAACCATGATGTTGAACAACCTTTGTTTTCATTCCATTTGAGAGTTGTTTTTGAGGCTCCCATGTTTTTTTTTCTTTTTTCGTTTCTTTTTTTTTCTGTTGCCATCTTCAGAGAAGAGGCCTGCAACGAGGAGAAAAACTTCCAATTGCCCACACCTTAACCCTTTCTCATAGTTTGGATTCACTCGGTGTATGTAGATCAAGGGTCAATGAAAGCTTACAAAACAAAATTTTGTGTTCCAATAATTAGTGCTAAGGTATTCAAATGACAAGGGTGCCCAAATTTATGCACCCTGCTAATTTTGTTTGAATAATTACTGCACACTTTTCTGTAAAACCTATAAACTTAATTTCACTTCTCAAATATCACGGTGATTCTTCACTGCTATATGATATATTTACCTGAAATTGCTGAGCTGGACAACCAATGATTTATAAAGAAAAATCATGACAATTATCAGGGGTGCCCAAACCTTTTTCATACCACTGTACACGGCACAAGACTCGAGGTTCAAATCATATCAACTACAATTTTATAGTCGCACAATCAGAATCAATGGAAATCAAATCTGTTGTTATCCAGCAATTCTGAGAAGTGTTGAACCGGTATTAAAAGATCATTCAGTTGCCTGACAAGCTGCTCTCACCAGAGCGAGGCAAGATGTACCACGGAATGTCCTGGATTGTCTGGTTGCAACGAGGCAGACTTTCTCGATATAACCTGCAGAGCCTCTTCATATCGACCTGTGTTATAGTACAGCGCTCCCAGAGGGGTCAGGATATCCACCTTACTACGCACTACCCGCAATGCCCTGCGCACAGACCAACACACACACACACACCACACACACACCACACACACACACACGTGCACACACACGTGCACACGCAGACACACAGGTATGGATACGGTGGTGTCCAGTTTAAGAAATAACACATGCTGCCTGTTGGAAAGTAGAGTTGCTTTTTTAAAAGATGTTTGCAACCATGATAAGTCCATGAAATGCAATTACATTTACGTAATTTAGCAGACGCGCTCGTACACAAAAAACCACTTACAGATGACACATTCTGTCACACACACAAAAATAAAAGTGGAAAAAACACTACAGGCTGATCCAACTTTGATGTAATGTCCTTAAAAAACAAGTCAAAATGAAGCTCATTATGTGTGTGGCCTCCACGTGCCTGTATGACCTCCCTACAACGCCTGGGCAGGCTCCTGATGAGGTGGGGGATGGGTCCTCCTGAGGGATCTCCTCCCCGACCTGGGACTAAAGCATCCGCCAAACTCCTGGACAGTCTGTGGGTGCAAACGTGACGTTTGGTGGATGGAGCGAGACATGATGTCCCAGATGTGCTCAATTGAATTCAGGTCTGGGGAACGGGTGGGCCAGTCCATAGCTTCAATGCCTTTCATCTCGCAGGCAAACCTTGCTGACACTCCATTTCCCCCCTCAATGAGGGTCTAGCATTGTCCTGCATTAGGAGGAACCCAGGGCCAACTGCACCAGCATATGGTCTCACAAGGGGTCTGCGGATCTCATCTCGGTAGCTAATGGCAGTCAGGCTACCTCTGGCGGGCACATGGAGGGCTGTGCAGCCCTCCAGAGAAATGCCACCCCACACCATTACTGACCCACTGCCAAACCGGTCATGCTGAAGGATGTTGCAGGCAGCAGATCGCTCTCCACGGCGTCTCCAGACTCGGTCACGTCTGTCACACATGGTCAGTGTGAACCTGCTTTCATCTGTGAAGAGCACAGGGAGCCAGTGGCGAATTTGTCAATCCTGGTGTTCTCTGGCAAATGCCAAGTGTCCTGCACGGTGTTGGGCTGTGAGCACAACCCCCATCTGTGGACGTCGGGCCCTTGTACCATCCTCATGGAGTCGGTTTCTAACCGATTGTGCAGACACATGCACATTTGTGGCCTGCTGGAGGTCATTTTGCAGGACTCTGGCAGTGCTCCTCCTGTTCCTCCTTGCACAAAGGTGGAGGTAGAGGTCCTGCTGCCCTCCTACGGCCTCCTCCACGTCTCCTGGTGTACTGGCCTGTCTCCTGGTAGCGCCTCCAGCCTCTGGACACTACGCTGACAGACACAGCAGACCTTCTTGCCACAGCTCACATTTGATGTGCCATCATGGATGAGCTGCACTACCTGAGCCACTTGTGTGGGCTGTAGAGTCCGTCTCATGCTACCATGAGTGTGAAAGCACCAGAAACATTCAAAAGTGACCAAAACATCAGCCAGAAAGCATAGGTACTGAGAAGTGGTCTGTGGTCCCCACCTGCAGAACCACTCCTTTATTGAGTGTGTCTTGCTAAGTACCAATAATTTCCACCTGTTGTCTATTCCATTTGCACAACAGCATGTGAAATTGATTGTCAATTGTTGCTTCCCAAGTGGGCAGTTTGATTTCACAGACGTTTGATTTACTTGGAGTTATATTGTGTTGTTTAAATTAGCTATATAATGCAGTATATAACAGTTTTACACAACAGCATAAGACTTTCTGGGGAAACTCTGTTGTTGCGTCTGATACCATACATACCTGTAATGCCTACCCTAAGAGCGAAATCTGCAGTTAACTTTAACTACTATCGGAGACAAATTCCAACAGAATGCAGTAAAAATGGTACATTTCTGCAGCTCACCGTTTGTACCAGAGTTCAGCCTCCTTACTACCATTGGAGGAGCGCAGCAGACGGGCCAGATTCACCATGGCAACATAGTGAGAGGGCTTCAGTTGCACAGCCTGCTGGTAGTGAACCGCAGCTCGCTTGCTATCACCTGAAAGAGAAAGAATATTGGAATCAAATGCTAATAGAGGACAAGTTTACAGCTATTTAAATATCAGACTGCAATGATGCCATACAATAAATGCTATATTGCTGTAACAGATTACTTTATTGATGTGCCACTGACCTGTGTCCACCAGGAAAACGCCATAGTTATTGTGGAGGTCAGAACTGTCTGGGCAGTTTTCAATTCCCTTTGTGTAAATCTCATTTGCTTCTGTTAACCGCTTCTGCAAAACATGTGCACAGGTTTAAGAATGCTGGCTTTCTCCACAATCACAAATTGCTCTACTAACGAATGAAAAATGGCAAAGCCAAACCACAATAGAGTGGAATAAATTTAATACATTCGTCACATCAAATCAGCACAAATAACAAGGTTATATCAGTACTAACGATTCATCAGTACACGTTCAATATGAAACATGGTCATGGGAAATTTTAGTAACTCCAGTTCACCTGACTAACATGTCTTTGGACTGTGGGAGGAAACCAAAGCACCCCAAGAAACCCAACACGGAAGGACATGCAGACTCCACACAGAAAGGGGCGCTGTAATGATGATTTTCCCACTTTAGCTTTACAATTGACAGTCAGGTAGCATTCTCTCAGAAACTTCCAAATCTCTAATTCTGTAAAACACTTACATTTTCTAAACTTCCCTGACAACTTATACTGACAGATGTTGGAATGTGAATAATCATGCGAGTGCTTTCAGAGGTTGTTTGGAACTTGGTTTCAAAGTGTTTGCAGTCAAGGAAATAAATTTCATGTCCTCCTACTGTCAGTACATGGTGAACTCCGTCTGTGTGCTTGTGTTCCTGAGGCGTCGCTGCTAGTCATTGACACTTCCCAATAACAGCACTTACAGTGGTGCTTGAAAGTTTGTGAACCCTTTAGAATTTTCTAGATTTCTGCATAAATATGACCTAAAACATCATCAGATTTTCACACAAGTCCTAAAAGTAGATAAAGAGAACCCAGTTAAACAAATGAGACAAAAATTATTATACTTGGTCATTTATTTATTGAGGAAAATGATCCCAATATTACATATTAGTGAGTGGCAAAAGTATGTGAACCTTTGCTTTCAGTATCTGGTGTGGACCCCCCTGTGCAGCAATAACTGCTACTTAAACGTTTCCTGTAAAACTGTTGATCAGTCTGCACACCGGCTTGGAGGAATTTTAGCCCATTCCTCCGTACAGAACATCTTCAACTCTGGGATGTTGGTGGGTTTCCTCACATTAGCTGCTCGCTTCAGGTCCTTCCACAACATTTCCATTGGATTAAGGTCAGGACTTTGACTTGGCCATTCCAAAACATGAACTTTATTCTTCTTTAACCATTCTTTGGTAGAACGACTTGTGTGCTTAGGGTCGTTGTCTTGCTGCATGACCCACCTTCTCTTGAGATTCAGTTTCATGGACAGATGTCCTGACATTTTCCTTTGAATTCTCTGATATCATTCAGAATTCATTGTTCCATCAATGATGGCAAGCCGTCCTGCCCAGATGCAACAAAACAGGCCCAAACCATGATACTACCACCACCATGTTTCACAGATGGGATAAGGTTCTTATGCTTGGAATGCAGTGTTTTCCTTTACTCCAAACAGAAACGCTTTCTTTTAAACCAAAAGGTTTCCATTTTGGTCTCATCAGTCCACAAAACATTTCTTCCAGTAGCCTTCTGGCTCGTCCACGTGATCTTTAGCAAACTGCAGACGAGCAGCAATGTTCTTTTTGGGAGAGCAGTTTGCTTTCCCCCCTTTCTCCTTGCAAGCCCTGCCAATGCCTCCTTTGCAACCCTGCCATGCACACCATTGTGGTTCAGTGTTCTTCTGATGGTGGACTCATGAACATTAAACATTAGCCAATGTGAGAGAGGCCTTCAGTTGCTTTAGAAGTTACCCTGGGGTCCTTTGTGACCTCACCACAGCTATTCCACTGGGGTCCTTTGTGACCTCACCAGCTATTACAACGCCTTGCTGTTGGAGTGATCTTTGTTGGTCGACCACTCCTGGGGAGGGTAACAATGGTATTGAATGTCCTCCATTTGTACACAATCTGTCTGACTGTGGATTGGTGGAGTTCAAACTCTTTAGAGATGGTTTTGTAACCTTTTCCAGCCTGATGAGAGCTCTTTTTCTGAGCTCCTCAGAAATCTCCTTTGTTCGTGCCATGATACACTTCCACAAACATGTGTTGTGAAGAGCAGACTTTGATAGATCCCTGTTCTTTAAATAAAACAGGGTGCCCACTCACACCTGATTGCCATCCCATTGATTGAAAACACCTGACTCTAATTTCACCTTCAAATTAACTGCTAATCATAGAGGTCCACATACTTTTGTCACTCACTAATATGTAATATTGGATCATTTTCCTCAATAAATAAATGACCAAGTATAATATTTGTGTCTCATTTGTTTAACTGGGTTCTCTTTATCTACTTTTAGGACTTGTGTGAAAATCTGATGACGTTTTAGGTCATATTTATGCAGAAATATAGACAATTCTAAAGGCTTCACAAACTTTCAAGCACCATTGTACAACTAACCATGACAGAAATTTAATGAAATCTTTTTGTGAACCCCATTTATGAACACTGCTTTACCTGGTCAAGGTCTGGACCTCAAACCTGGGGCATCTGAAACTAACCTGACTCTCCACTCTCCATGTAGTGCACAATATGCTCTTTTCTTACATTTACAGCATTTAGCAGACGCCCTTATCCAGAGCGACTTACAATGGGTACAGTCTTACAATCCAAGCAATTGTGGGTTAAGGACCCAACAGTGGCAGCTTGGCAGAGGTGGGATTTAAACCCTGGACCTTCTGGTCTAGAGTCCAGTATCTTAACCACTAGGCTACCACAGTCCCTATAGAGTCCCACAGTTCTTTGTTCGTTTATTTCGATACTAGTCAGTCAGATTCATACTGGACCAGTTTAGAGTGACCAATTAACCTAACACGTATTTGGAATGTGGAAAGGAACCGGTGTTGAACCGGGAACGTGCATGATATGCACTTTGGAATAATGCCACACCCTCTATAGTGCACTACATATCAAACAAGAAGCCTTTCGAGTTAACCATAGGGAAGCTTAAAGATTTAAGAATGACATACTAAGTCTGTGTGCCTTCTTAATTTTTTCATAGTAACACTACTGCCAAAAACTATTGGAAGCTACACTCAACTGGCATTAACTCCATTTAGGCAGTCTAATACACCATCCCTTACATACCAGTGTGTGATGTCTGCTTTGGCTGACAGCTGATCTAAACAAGAAAGCAATCAAGTCGATACATGAAGAAATCTATATAGAGACCTGGTCAGCGTAGAGAGAGGCCAAACTTGAGTAAGCATCAGCAAACTGTGGCCCAAAGCGGATCGATTCCTTCAACATCCACTCAGCATCTTCCTCCTTCCCCTGTGACCTGCACAGCATCATCATCATAATTCACAGAATGCCAGGTACTGAAAAGCACGTGTATGAGGGCATGTGAGTGTGTGCGTTTCTTACTTGAGAAGGTTTCCTAAATTAAAGAGTGCCCGGTTGTGTTGAGGGTTGATTTCAAGAGCTTTTCTGTAGTAGAGCTCTGCCTCCTCTGTGCTGTGAGTCAGTGTACCCAAGTTGTTCAAGGCGCTAGCATGCCGAGGGTACAGCCTAAAGACAGACAGAGAGACAGACATTAAGAGAGAGAGAGACAGACAGGATAAAAGGAACACAAACATTTGCACCCAGGAATGCAGACTCTGGCAGTGATGCAAGTCACATAGGAGGATGGTTCAATACTTGATTAAACTGCTAAAATGTTCAAACAGAATATCTGACATCAGGATGTGAGCAAAGGAGCTTCTTCCCCTCACTGGAGTTTTAAAATAACAGGGCAGCAGTGAGCATCACAAGGACAGACATGAATATTACAAGACCAATTTAGCAATAAACAATGTAGCTAACAAGTAAAGGCTAGTTTATATTTCTGTTGAAATACACATTTATATTCTCTGTGATACAGAAAATGTTGTGCGTGTTTGGAGTGTTGTGTGAAGCCAAGGTGCTGTGCCTCAAACAAAAGGTGCTGGAGTTGGTATCTACACTCATTGACAACAAAAAAAAAAACACCTCACCATGAAGTAGTGGTTGTAATTAACTGAATCTTCATGTGTGTGAATGTAACAATGATACAGTGGTGCTTGAAAGTTTGTGAGCCCTTTAGAATTTTCTATATATCTGCATAAATATGACCTAAAACATCATCAGATTTTCACACAAGTCCTAAAAGTAGATAAAGAGAACCCAGTTACACAAATGAGACAAAAATATTAGACTTGGTCATTTATTTATTGAGGAAAATGATTCAGTATTACTTCTTAGAGAGTAACAAAAGTTATGTGAACCTCTAGGATTAGCTGTTAATTTGAAGGTGAAATTAGAGTCAGGTGTTTTCAATCAAGAGGATGACAATCAAAGAACAGGGACCTATCAAAGTCTGCTCTTCACAACACGTTTGTGGAAGTGTATCATGGCACGAACAAAGGAGATTTCTGAGAAGCTCAGAAAAAGAGTTGTTGATGCTCATCAGGCTGGAAAAGGTTACAAAACCATCTCTAAAGAGTTTGGACTCCACCAGTCAACAGTCAGACAGATTGTGTACAAATGGAGGAAATTCAAGACCATTGTTACCCTCCCCAGGAGTGGTCGACCAACAACGATCACTCCCAGAGCAAGGTGTGTAATAGTTGGTGAGGTCACAAAGGACCCCAGGGTAACTTCTAAGCAACTGAAGGCCTCTCTCACGTTGGCTAATGTTAATGTTCATGAGTCCACCATCAGAAGAACACTGAACAACAATTGTGTGCATGGCAGGGTTGCAATATAGAAAGCCACTGCTCTCCAAAAAGAACATTGCTGCTCATCTGCAGTTTTGCTGAAGATCACGTGGACAAGCCAGAAGGCTATTGGAAGAATGTTTGTGGAACGGATGAGACCAAAATAGAACTTTTTGGTTTAAAAGAAAAGCGTTAGCAGAAAGGAAAACACTGCATTCCAACATAAGACCCCTTATCCCATCTGTGAAACATGGTGGTGGTAGTATCATGGTTTGGGCCTGTTTTTTTTTGCTGCATCTGGGCAGGAATGGCTTGCCATCATTGATGGAACCATAAATTCTGAATGATATCAGAGAATTCTAAAGGAAAATGTCAGGACATCTGTCCATGAACTGAATCTCAAGAGAAGGTGGGTCATGCAGCAAGACAACGACCCTAAGCACACAAGCCGTTCTACCAAAGAATGGTTAAAGAAGAATAAAGTTCATGTTTTGGAATGGCCAAGTCAAAGTCCTGACCTTAATCCAATGGAAATGTTGTGGAAGGAGCTGAAGCGAGCAGGTCCTTTTCAAGCACCACTGTATACGTACGTGATTACAATATTAGAGTGAAAGGGTAAGTTTATTGGGGAAAACTGTACAACTGAAAGGAGGCTCTAGCTACCCTATTAGGCTGCCCCTAGCCTGGATACAAGATGAGATAGAGTTGGTCATTGGAGGCAAACAGGTTCTGTATGGCATCCTGTTGCACATTTGCCCACAGATGTCGCAGCTGGGCTTATATATCCTCATCCATTACACCAGCAGTTGAGGCTGTGTGTCGCTCCACGGCAAAGGCAGGATTTAAGGGCTGACCATACTGTCTCCATACTCACGCCTGACTGTTTTCAGATCGCAAACATAACCCTGGATTCGTTGCTAAAGACAATACTGTTCCATTCTGTAGCAGTCCAGGTGTCTCGGTCACACTGCAAACGAAGGCTACGTTGGCTGGCTGTCAATGACAGGACACGTAATGGGGTCCACAAAAACAAATTTCTTTCTGCTAAGCACCTGGAAATGGTCCAGGTAGAGACAGAGGTGTGTAGTGAAGATGCCACCTGTGTCTGGATGGTGAACAACAAAACTGTAGGAGCTGCTCGTGCTTGTCGGCGGATCAAACAATCCTCTCTACTGGAGGTCTGCCTGGACCATCTGGAGGATGTTCGCCATGTGTGCATGCTCTCGCGTGACCATTACTTCCATCACCTCCTAACAGCTAGGTCAGAACGACCTAGATGGCAGGCAGTTCATCAAAACGTCCATCCTGCTTCTCTCAGGTCAATGACACGCCCCCTCAAAGTGTGTCAACTGGGAAAATGTCTGAGTGTTGTAGAGGCATGTCTAGCAGTCAACGCTCTCTCACCAAGAGGTACACTGCCCAAAAGAGGCCTCTGAGAGCCTTTTTATATGGCAGTGGGGAAAGCACTTTTATGCCTTACTGTGGCAAGATCCAGTGTCTAATCAGACCACTGCAATCATTTACACATCTGCCTGAGATGTAACTGAATGCCTAGTTTTGCAACAAATCCACCATTTCTATCTCTGTGCATTCTTTTCTTGGCAATGAGTCTATATCCACTAACATTAGGGAGGGCTTCAGGGTTTGCATTTTGTTCTTAAGGTCATGTGGATATGCACTATGACGGTGATCTACAAAAACGAACACATCTCAATGTTTCAATAAAGGTTAAATGCTTTTGTGTTGCATCACTCGTGCCTGGAAATCTATGTGCTTTGAAAACATTTTTCAGGGTGGTTTTGCTCTTCTTGTGACACTGACATGCATCAGTTTTCATAAGTCTATTTAAGTAATCAAAACTCTTTAGTCATAAAGGAAAAAAATGGCTACAACAATTACATCATGATTTACTGGTCTACTCATATTTCCAGAATAAACACACTCCCATGCATGTGCCCACCCATGCACTGACCTGAGTGCTATTCTGTAGTGGTGAACAGCCGCTTCGTTTTGTCCCCTGTCTTTCAGAAAATTGGCATAGTTATAGTGCACTTTCGCATTGTGAGGTAATGTTTGAATACCAGACCTAGAGAAATGGAAAAGAAGAGAGAAAACAAATCAGTTTTCAACCTTTTAGGGTGTAAGATGGGAAGACATATATGGCTGTAGTACACTGAATAAAACTGTGGTAAAATATGGTTGTAATTAGGAGTTCATCATTAACCACTAACAGCAGGTTCAAATACTGCCAAACAGTAAACTCCTTTAGTGCATGTGCTTACCGGTAATCTTAATCAACCTTTCACCCGTTTCATCCTTAGTAACACTAACACTAAACATTGGAGTGAAAAGTTATTGCTGGAGCGAGAATTTATTTCTATTTGGTGTTACTGAAAAGCAAATAAGCACCAAAAAATGCTACTCAGCAGTGGTCTCATAGGACAAATAGCAGTCTCTGAACCACTTCTCAGGAAGTAAACATGGCAAACTGCTTGGTATGGTCTAAAACATAAATACATTTCCCATTAGATGACTGGAAAGGGTCCTATCTACTGATAAATCAAAGTTTGACATTTATGGCAGGGTTATGTAAGAAGCGGCACAGGAGTGAGACGGATGCCAGGTTGGATCAAACCAGCATAAAGCATGGTGGTGGGAATATCCTTGAGAAAGACAGACCATCCAACATGCACACTATGTCAGTCGCATGCACCTCCCCCTTGCCTACATACCTGAAGAGGGCCTCTCTCGAGAGCCAGATCTCGTTCTGCTGCACAGTCTTCCAGGAGAACAGTAGGAGGAGCAGCACCATGGAGACTGTGAGTGCAGCTGAACCCCAACGGCTCAGCACAGCACACAGCCTGTTCACTCCATGCACCACCAGAATACAATAACCCATACTGCAGGGAGTCACAGACATATATAGTCACTGTACTGCACTTCTGGTTAGATGCTAACTGCATTACATTGGCTTTGTATTCATGCTCTGCACAGTCACAATAGCGTTGAATCTAATCCAATCCGTACATTTTGGAAAGAAAGTATGTGCACGCCAGCAAGAGCTCCATGCAATCAATTACAAAAACAATACATATTGTAGTTCCACTCAGTACTGCTCAAACCCATTTACCTGAAAATCAGCTCACCTCATACCAGCATATCTTAAATGTTTTATTACACCGTAAGTGTCTGATTTGTCTAATAGCACAAGTAAAATTTGACAGATTATCAGCACATAATCCTTAGCAACATATCTTTGCTCATAAACACTGGAAATGTGATGGTACACTGGCCATCAATGCAGTATTTGCAGAATTAATAGTACATGTTCAGGCTTGGCATCAACAGGACAAAAAAGCACTTAGGGACAGGGCTAGCAGCCAGAGTTGTAGAATTACAAATGTCATTCCAAAAAGTACCGGTACTGCCAGCAACTATAATTACTTATTATTTAATTGATAACCTGCTGGCTTGAACTAATTGGTAAAACCAGGTGTCCAGAACAAAATGGTGGATAAGACTTTTACTTTCTAAAGCTGAACTGGCAGCACCATTCCTTGCTTATGGCTTATGCTTAGATATGGATTGGCTATGTAATGGTATCGGACGATTTTCAACCTAAATACGCTATCGGCTGATAACTTATCTGATCCTAAGAGTCAGTGGCGTGAAACATACAAGCCATATTTTGCAAGGTGTTTGCATTTAAAACCAAACAGGTACAAAACGACTGGTGACCAAGATACACAATAGGTCAGTGTTGATGTAGTTATTGCCAGTTGCGTCTTCCTCATAGGACTATTTGGCAATCTATTAGAGGTATGAAGTTACATTTACATTTACAGCATTTAGCAGACGCCCTTATCCAGAGCGACTTACAATTGATACAGTCTTACAATCCAAGCAATTGTGGGTTAAGGGCCTTGCTCAAGGACCCAACAGTGGCAGCTTGGCAGAGGTGGGATTTGAACCGTGGACCTTTTGGTCCAAAGTCCAGTGTCTTTACTGCTAGGCTACCACAGTTACCCCAAGCAGTAGGAGAGAGCTGGAGACCGACATTTCTTTCATGACTACTTTGTGGTATGTGCACGAGTGTGTGTTTATACATGTGTGTACTGACTCTGGGCTGACCTCTAGAGTGACTAGTAAATGATGAAGTCCTAGTAACACAAGCTGGGTATTTACCCTAATGTCAGTCTGGCCTTAACAACAGCCATTAGGATACCCTGAACAGAAAGCCTTTGTATAAACTGTGTCCAGGCATGTGTTTGTCTTCATATTTAAGGTTCATCTCCACAATCAGCATAAATCACAGAATTTCTTCAAATGACCTTCCGTCTGTAAAATACATGAACACACGCCCGACCCAAAGGAGCCAGATTACGCTCTGCCATCACTAGTGTTTTATTCCCACAGCAGGGGGATGAAAATGTGGAGCGCAAGGCAAGAAGGGCATGTGCTAACTCCAGAAGTCATGCAGCTCAAAGCAGCACAGTAGGCTCCGTACATCTTTAAAGCGCTTTTGAAACATGCAGCAACAAATAATTTTCAAACATAGCAGCTCTGAGGGGTCTTTGTCAACAGTGTTGATGAAATTCAATAGGCTTGTTACAATGGTTTTAGCCATGGCTTCAAGGCAGAAACTTGGGAAGAATGAAATGCAAGAAGGGACTACAATACAGGTGTGGGAATGAAGGAAGGGTAAGGTTTCACAATCATTGTTCATGAAATAATTACATTTCACGCTCACACAGACAAACCTGGGCATGTAGAGAACTCTCTCAGCCACCACAAATCCCACACGGAAAAACAGATTAGAAGCAGGGATGAAAGGGAATACCAGGAACAGTATCCCCACCACAACCTCCCTGCCCTCCATCTTCAAGGATGAGAGAGAAACAGAGAAGAGAATCATCATCTGGGATCAGCAAGTGCACGCACATTGTGCTTTTCTGAAGTGCTATCATCTAACTCAGCCATCTGCTTGACTACAATACTGATGACTTTAAATACACCACTGACCATTGCTCTTTAACAGATTATTTTAATAAATTTAATGGCTTACTTAACAGAGTACATATATTACCAAGCTGTAATATATTCTAGTTCCTTCACACACATAAAATACACGCACAAATACGCAAACATTTTGATTCTAAAGGAGTTTGCATTTATTTATTTAACTTAGGAGAAACCTTTTTGTCTCAGGCTTTGTTTGATACTAAATAACATGTTAGTTCCTAAATTTGCAAAGTAATTGAGATAAACTGACTAATAGAACCATGCTAAAACACTGAAGATGGGACCATTAGGAGGATGAAATTTATGCAGCACTAACAAGGTCCTACTGGCCTTAACTTTAGCAGAACCAGAAGCAATCCTTCCAAAGCATTAATAAAGTAATACTTTCTTTATTGCAAATATTATTTAACACAAAATGAACAAACTAAAAAACTGGAAAGCACTTCATCAGCAAAAGCACAACTATGAAGTACAAATATTAACTGTCAACGCAAACACACTAATAATGTGTTAAAGGGATATTTTAACAACAAAACTGTTCTTAATGGTGTTAACTGCATTTTGATTACTTGACTGTATGATGTACCTTTATTCATCACCTATCTCTGAAACCGTCACCCAATCGCTATACCCTACAAATTCCATTTACAACACTATTAGCCTATAGGGAACATCATTTTTGAACACTTCCTTAAAAGGTTTTGCCAATCTACCTTGCGACTGCAGATTCCATCACAGATACACACTAAACTTTCAGTGTAACCACAAGGTTTGATGACATTACCAGCACATAACAAACCAGCTTGCACATGGTGCTTCTCATAAAAGTACAGGTACGTGCCATTTAACGTCCATTACGTTAACCGGACAGTACCATATAGTCACGCAGTAGTTTACATACTTTGCATATACTGTTTTATTTTAAACAATAATATTAATTAAACACAAAATGAAATATTTAGTATAGTACTGTACAATACAGTAATTCTTACCTTTGTATCTTTTTTAAAATTAGAAACACTTAATAACGAAAAAAGACTGCTGCTTCAAGACTGCTATTCTCTTCTCTGACAGCAAGTGTTGCAAGGGTTTGTTTATACTAGTTTTCTGTTATTCAGACATAATTACATGTAAATAAGACAGATTTATATTTTCCATTATAATTCTGAAAACCTAGGACGTTAAAGCAAACGGACGTTGATCGGATGGACGTTAAATCGCACATACCTGTACCTAATACAATGAAAGCATGGCATTTTTGTGCTCTGTTAACCGCGAACCTTTGGCAGCCTTCTGTCAGGGAAGTTGCAAAGTGTTGTGAAGCAGCACCAGTATTGTTATACAGTGCTATTTAAATGGAAACAATTTTATCAGCGTCAAATACGGACAAGGACATATTTACCATACAGTGGGGCAAAAAAGTATTTAGTCAGCCACTGATTGTGCAAGTTCTCCTACTTAGAAAGATGAAAGAGGTCTGTATTTTCATTCTTCGTTAAGAAGCTCTTCTGTCCTCCACTCGTTACCTGTATTAATGGCACCTGTTTGACCTTGTTATCTGTATAAAAGACACCTGTCTACAGCCTCAAATAGTCAGACCCCAAACTCAACCATGGCCAAGACCAAGAGCTGTCGAAGGGCACCAGGAAGAAAATTGTAGACCTGCACCAGGCTGGGAAGAGTGAATCTACAATAGGCAAGCAGGTTGGTGTGAATAAATCAACTGTGGGAGCAATTGGAAGACTAGAAAGTGCAGTTCCTGCAGAAACTGCGAGTGTGTTGCGGCGGTGCGTGCCCCTGCGACGTGCATCAGGGACTGAGTATGTAGGTCGAAAGCCGACTGTAGTCACTGTAGTCACCTCAGGGTGCACACGGGACCAAGGCTGCTGAACTACAAAACGTTAGGTCTAAAACTGACTTAGCTACATTCAATGACCTTCCAGAGGCCCCAGTGACCCGTCGGGGACCTAAAGGACAGCAAAAGCATGACATGTCACCTCAGATTGCACCCAGTGTCAAGCCTGCCGAATTTCGTTGCTGTACATTGAAAATCAACAGAGTTATGGTCAATGACCTGCCAGGGGCCCCAGTGCCGGTCCTGGGCCCTCAGGGGCCCCAGGGGCATCACATGTCACCTCAGATTGCACCCGGGACCAAGCCTGCCGAATTTCGTGACCGTAGGTGGAAAATCATCTGAGTTGTGGTCACTGACCCGCCAGGGGCCGCAGTGCCCGGCCGTGGCCCATAGGGGCCCCATGGGCATGACATGTCACCTCAGATTGCACCCGGGACTAAGCCTGCCGAATTTCGTGGCCGTAGGTCCAAAAAGTGACTGAGTTACAATCATTGGCCTGCCAGGGGCCCCAGTGCCCAGCCGGGGTCCTCATAGGCCCCATGGGCATCACATGTCACCTCAGATTCCACCCGTGATTAACCCTGCCAAATTTCGTGGCCGTACGTCGAAAACTGACTGAGCTACGATCATTGGCCCGCCAGGGGCCCCAGTGCCCAGCCGGGGTTCTCTGGGGCCTTATGGGCGTCACATGTCACCTCAGATTGCACCCGGGTCCAAGCCTGCTGAATTTTGTAGCAATAGGTCGAAAACTGACTGAGTTGCTGTCATTGGCCCGCAAAGGGCCCCAGTACCCAGCCGGGGTCCACAGGGGTCCCATGGGCATCACATGTCACCTTAGATTGCACCCGGGACCAAGCCTGCCAAATTTCATGGCCGAAAACGGTCCTGCCAGGTACCTCTGTGCCCTCTGTGGTACTATGCAAACAATGGACCTAATAATCATGAACGGGAAGTAGCTCTACCATTTCAAGTTTAAATGGAGTTTCTAGGTGAAAGTATAATGATTTTACACACGTTTGTTCAGCGAAAAAGTGACTGAATGTACAAGTGTACAATGTCAGTTTTAAGCGATTTTGGACCTCTCAAACAAATGGTCATAACTCGAAAAATATGTAACCAATCAATTATCTGAAGAGTTTATGTCAAAGTTATGACAGGTTAAACACAAATGAAACTTTGAAAAAAGACGCCTCGCTGTTCCCAAATTTAACATGGCTGTCAATTAGGGAAGTTTCAGTCCCTAATCCCGAACAAATCGTCATAACTCGAAAAATAATTTGTTTAGCGATGCAATCTTTTGATGAATTATGAAGGGCAAGTATCTCTACCATTTGCAGTTTAAATGGAGTTTCTAGGTGAAAGCATCAGGGTTTTAGACACGTTTGTTCAGTGAAAAACTGCATTAATCGATTTTCCCTCAAGGCTAGAGTGTGCCACTCTACCTAGTGGCATGGAGAATGAATGGAGTGGTTTTTAAAGGGTGATAAAGAGTGTTCAAAGAGTGAAATCTGTGCGAAACTTGACCTGAGGGGTCATGGTGAACCCAGGTCCGACCATGCCGAGTTGCGTGTTTGTAGCTCAAAAATTGAACGAGTTACGGCAGTTTTTCAAAAAATCCCATTCAAGTGAATGGGACTTTTTTCGCACAAATGCGAGTGTAGCGTGCGAATGCAACAACATTTCTCTTAGCTATGAACAAGCACACTTCTCCGGAACATGATATCTCAAAAACTGTAGGAGGAGATACGTACCGAAAATCAGGTGGAAAACTAAAAATTGAAGAACAATAGTAAATGTAAGACATACAAGACCACTGATAATCTCCCTCGATCTGGGACTCCACGCAAGATCTCATCCCATGGGGTCAAAATGATCATGAGAACGGTGAGCAAAAATCCCAGAACTAGGAGGGACCTGATGAATGACCTGCAGAGAACTGGGACCAAAGTAACAAAGGCTACCATCAGTAACACACTACGCTGAGAGGGACTCAGATCCTGCAGTGCCAGACGTGTCCCCCTGCTTAAGCCAGTACATGTCCAGGCCTGTCTGAAGTTTGCCAGAGAGAATATGGATGATCCAGAAGAGGATTGGGAGAATATCATGTGGTCAGATGAAACCAAAATAGAACTTTTTGGTAAAAACTCAACTCGTCGTGTTTGGAGGAAGAAGAATGCTGAGTAGCATCCCAAGAACACCATACCTACTGTGAAGCATGGAGGTGGAAACATCATGCTTTGGGGCTGTTTTTCTGCAGAGGGGACAGGACGACCGATCCGTGTTAAGGGAAGAATGAACGGGGCCATGTATCATGAGATTTTAAGCCAAAACCTCCTTCCATTAGTGAGAGCATTGTCATGCTGGAAGACCCAGCCACGTTCTATCTTCAATGATCCCAAACACACCGCTCAGGCATCGAAGGAGTGGCTCCGTAAAAGCATTTCAAGGTCCTGGAGTGGCCTAGCCAGTCTCCAGACCTCAACCCCATAGAAATTTGCAGAGGGAGTTGAAAGTTCGTTTTGCCCCAAAACATCACTGCTCTAGAGAAGATCTGCATGGAGGAATGGGTCAAAATAAGAGCTACAGTGTGTGCAAACCTGGTGAAGACTTACAGGAAACGTTTGATCTCTGTCATTGCCAACAAAGGCTATGCTACAAAAAATCCTACAATGTGATTTTCTGGATTTTTTTTCTCATTTTGTCTCTCATAGTTGAAGTGTAGCTATGATGAAAATTACAGACCTCTCTCATCTTTCTAAGTAGGAGAACTTAATAATCTGACTAAATACTTTTTTGCCCCACTGTATGGCAAGTAAGCTCACTGAGCTCACTCCATGAGCACGAATAACAATTGTGATTCAATTTGGCTTTGACTGGACCAGTTTCTGGATGTAGGAGACATTAATGTCCAGTCACTCTTGCATCAAAGAATTGCGCAGTTTGGTCAGATTTCGTGGATGCTTTCCCTGGCATCTTACTCATTGTTCCAGGTAGTCCCACATATTTTTAAGTGGATTCACATCTGGGGATTTTGTGGGCCTATCCAGATGTGTGACTACTCCTGAATGTTCATCATGCTGATCAGTCACATTTTCAGCCCTGTGAACGCGAGAATTGTCATCTTGAAATACAGGGATAGGATATGTTCCTCAGCAAAATTATGAGCAAAAGGCAAAACCTAGTTGTCCAGCAGCTCAGCGTATGCACTGTGGTTCAAATTTTCTGTCACCTCAACCACAAATGACCCATTTCTGCGTAATTAAAACAGTCCCAGAACATCACTAACCTCCTCCAGGTTAAACCACACCTTGCACACAGTCCTCACTGAAGGTTTCCTGATCTTTCACATTCAGGCAGAAACAAGATCTGACCAGATAACATGCTTCTAGTCATGAGCAGTCCAATCTGTGTCTTTTCACCCACTGTAAGCAGGGAACTTTATAAGCAGAAGTAAGCAAATGCCTCTTCTCTACTACTCTGCTCACTATGTTCACGGTATGCAGTTCCCTGTGAAGTGTTCTTTTAAGACATTATTTGTGAAGGACCTGCGTTGACTTCCAAAAGCAATTCTTGCCTGGGAGGGAAGAGATTTTTATCCACAGCACTTGCTGTCTGTCAGTTTCGTCTTTTGGCCACAATTTTGATAAGAATTTCCTGTAGCTTGGGATTTTTTGCCACTGCTGGTAAACCCGTATGCAAAATGCAGTCACTCCTTTTTGCCAATCAATAACATCGGCTTTGCAACCCATTTTCCATACATCACACAAAACACTGTACCACCTTTTCTATTAATCCCATCGCACAACCCTCGGGAATTTATAGCCCAATCATCCTCGTGCAACGCCATATGCAGGAGCCTGAATTTACTACCACCTGAAACAAGCTAGGTGACAAATTCTTTGACCAGGGAGCTTAGAGTATGTCCAAGCAGCTTAACACATGTTAATAATAAAGAATGTATCAGTTAATACATACTCAAGTAATAAATACTGAAGTAGAAGCACCTTCTAATCTACATCTTCTAAAAAATAGATTGAATAGACAGTGCCCTAGAGCTCTGTTTTCTCTTAATGTACAAATAATTAATTTTGATCATAATATTGCGCATGGCTGATAGACTAAAATCAACACAGCTGTTACACAGATGGACTTTAGCATTATGAGTTCAATGAACAAAAACGGATTCTATGTAGCAACGTGCACCTACACACAAAGACATTAATATGCTAACGTTGACTGAAAGGTGAAAGACGCACATACTTGTAAACATCCAGTTCAATGGTTTGTGTGCACCACTAAAGAGGCCCTGCTGATTCATATGGCTAATAAGGAGGTTGAAAGCCTGAATGTTAAACCTTCGCTTCGCTCAACTCCATCTGTTGCCATAGCAGCAATAGCAGAGGTCACCACATCCATCCTATAATGCCAATGTGGGGCCAGCAATCTTCTAGAAGCTACATCATATCTCTGTCTTTCAGGCCATCTTTACATTTTCTTGTTCCTACCTTAAATCAGTCTCCTTACTCCTTACTGTAGGTGGTCTGGGTGGACTGAAGTCCCAGATTCTGCACTGATCTGAGCAAGTTTGTTTGTTTGGTTTATTTATCAGCATCAGTAGCCATTTCAGTGACACACACACAAGGATACATCTAAATACAAGGTTACACCAAGACTAGTAATATATATAGCCACTGATTGTGCAAGTTCTCCTACTTAGAAAGATGAGAGAGAGCTGTAATTTTCATCATAGCTACACTTCAACTATGAGAGACACAATGAGAAAAAACAATCCAGGAAATCACATTGTAGGATTTTTTAAGAATTAAATTGTAAATCATGGTGGAAAATAAGTATTTGGTCAATAACAAAAGTTCAACTCAATACTTTGTAACATAACCTTTGTTTGGCATTGACAGAGGTCAAACATTTCCTGTAAGTCTTCAGCAGGTTTGCACACACTGTAGCTGGTATTTTGGCCCATTCCTCCATGCAGATCTCCTCTAGAGCAGTGATGCTTTGGAGCTGTCGCTGGGCAAACATGGACTTTCAACTCCCTTCCACCACATTTTCTATGGGGTTGAGGTCTGGAGACTGGCTAGGCCACTCCAGACCTTGAAATGCTTTTTACGGAGCCACTCCTTCGTTGCCTGAGCGGTGTGTTTGAGATCATTGTCATGACTGGAAGACCCAGCCACGTTCCATCTTCAATGCTCTCACTGATGGAAGGACTGGTTTTTGTGGCTTAAAGTCTCATGATACATGGCCCCGTTCATTCTTCCTTAACACGGATCAGTCGTCCACGTCTTTCCCTCTGCAGAAAACAACAGCCCCAAAGCATGAGGTTTCCACCCCCAATGCGTCACAGTAGGTATGTGTGTTCTTGGGATGCAACCTTCTTCCTTCAAACACGACGAGTTGAGTTTTTTACCAAAACGTTCTATTTTGGTTCATCTGACCACATGATATTCTCCCAATCCTCTTCTAGATCATCCATATGCTCTCTAGCAAACTTCAGACGGGCCTGGACATGTACTGGGCTTAATCAGGGGGACACGTCTGGCACTGCAGGATCTGAGTCCCTCTCGTGCTAGTGTGTTACTGATGGTAGCCTTTGTTACTTTGGTCCCAGCTCTCTGCAGGTCATTCATCAGGTCCCTCCTAGTTCTGGGATGCTTGCTGACCGTTCTCATGGTCATTTTGACCACACGGGATGAGATCTTGCGTGGGGCCCCAGGGGGGGACTGAGGGAGATTATCAATGGTCTTGTATGTCTTCCATTTTCTTACAATTGCTCCCACAGTTGATTTATTCACACCAACCTGCTTGCCTATTGTAGATTCACTCTTCCCAGCCTGGTGCAGGTCTACAATTTTCTTCCTGGTGTCCTTCAACAGCTCTTTGGTCTTGGCCATGGTTGAGTTTGGAGTCTGACTGTTTGAGGCTGTAGACAGGTGTTTTTTTATAC
Source organism: Ancistrus triradiatus (assembly GCA_025084515.1). Classification (NCBI taxonomy): domain Eukaryota; kingdom Metazoa; phylum Chordata; class Actinopteri; order Siluriformes; family Loricariidae; genus Ancistrus; species Ancistrus triradiatus. Next base: position 359,040 of record JAJAGP010000370.1, on the reverse strand, counting down.
AGATAACGAGGTCAAACAGGTGCCATTAAAACAGGTAATGAGTGGAGGACAGAAGAGCCTCTTAAAGAAGAAGTTACAGGTCTGTGAGAGCCAGAAATCTTGCTTGTTTGTGGGTGACCAAATACTTATTTTCCACCATGATTTACAATGAAATTCTTTTAAAATCCTTCAATGTGATTTCCTGGATTTGTTTCTCATTTTGTCTCTCATAGTTGAAGTGTAGCTATGGTGAAAATACAGACCTCTCTCATCTTTATAAGTAAGAGAACTTGCACAATCAGTGGCTGACTAAATACTTTTTTGCCCGACTGTACATACACACAGTTGAAACCAGACATTTACATACATGGAAGCTTGTGGAAGGATATCCAAAACCTTTGATCCAAGGTTGACACACATATATATATCCATCCATAACACCTATGTTTCATCTCAGTACCATGTAAATATGATAGGAAGAAAACTACAAATAATGCACAAACCGATTATGGAATCTCACTGTCTGAAATATTTAATTTTAACATACTGGTCTTCAGATGCAATAAATAATGCAGTCAAAGAATATAAGATCTGCTCATCAAAATGAACTCAACAAGCAAAAACACTATCTGCAGAACTAGCAACTGATACTGGGCTAGAACAATATTTACCCACAGGACAAACTGTGAAACAGACGCATACCAATAACACAGTGTGAAGACAAGCTGCACTGGCTTGACAGTTAAAAAAAATCTACAAGAACTGACAACTGACAGCTTCGAGTGAGTAACTGCACTGAAAATCCAAACCGGGAATGCAGAAATACACCCCACTCTTGACTACACTTACAGGCTTTAATCATCTCAGTAATCGCTTGGCTGGGATAAAATAACTTCAAGTAGAAGTTTGCCCTTCCATTGTGTTCGTCCACTTTACTCTGTTCTGTCATGGTCAGGATCCCCACAGGACCACCACAGATCAGGTCCTATTTGGGTGGTGGATCATTCTCAGTACTGCAGTGACACTGAAGTGGTGGGGGTGTGTTAGTGTGTGTTGTGGTGATTTGAGAGGATCAGACACAGCAGTGCTGCTCGAGTTTTAAAACACTGTTCACACACTGTGCACTCTATTAGACACATCTACCATGTTGCTCCACCTTGTAGATGTAAAGTCAGAGACAGCAGCTCATCCGTTGTTGTACAATTTGGGTTAGTCATCCTTTATCCTGAAGGCTGGATATTTTTGGTTGATGGACTATTTTCATTCCAGTATGGCACGAACGTGTTTAAAAAGGTGTTTAAAAACTGCTGCAGCACTGCTGTGTTTGATCCACCCATACCAGCGCAACACCCCCCTAACACAACACCATAAGAACCATGTCCAATGCATATCCTAGAGGCAAGACACCAAACAGTCTAGTTGTCTGTGCACATATAAGCTTTACCTCCCTTTATACAGTGACCCTATCCAGAGAGACTTACATGTTACAAAACTACAGGATACAATTCGAGCAATGGAGTGTTAAGGACCTTACCTTAAGGCCCAACAGTGGCAGTTGGGACTTGAACCCTATTCCTTATTGTCAGTAGTCCAGTATCTTAACCATTATGCCAATCCAGGCACATTTTACAAACAGGCTTTCTTCTGACCATTCTAAACACCATTTTCCACAACACAGTCAAATGCTTGTGTGCACTCAATTGTCAGAATTGTGAGGTCAGGCTAATGTTGGACAAGGCCTACCTCATAGTTCTTATTCCAATTCCTCTTAAAGTGCAAAATGGAGTGAAACCAGTCAAGCTCTTCATCAAATTTAGCAAATCACTGTTATGAACCTTCATTGGCAGACTGAAACTAACTTGTTAGGGAGGTGGAAACCTATCAACTGGAGTCCCTGAGGTGTTCACTAAAATCTATCCAGTTTGAGTATGGAGATTTCATGCCTGTTTGATTCATATTACAAACCTTTTAGCAATGAGATTGACAACTATGGTCTACATATATTCGGTAATATGGTGTATAAGACCTTGAAACCGTTTGTCAATTGGCCTTGTGTACACCCGAGTGTGGTCCAGTTTATTCCAATAGAACAATAAGACACTGCTACCTGTGAATAAAGTACTTAACCAAAGTGCATAGCTACTTTCAACTTACTGTGTGTATGTGTTTGTGTGAAGACACACTGACGTGTAGTGATTTAACACAGTGCAGACATAAAGTGAGCATGCCCAGCGCCAGCATCAGGGCAGCGATGTTGCGTACATCCCACAGAGATTCCACTAAAGGGATGCTGCCCACCTACAATGAGAGAGGTCAGAATTTATCTGGTAGTGTGATGAAAATTCTGGGGAAAATCTCACAGCCAAAATGCACACAAGGGTATCTACCAGACCACATACACACTCATTGGCAAAAAAACACAAACTAATAAAGCACCCAGACAGAAATGTCAGATTGCTGCAAAACTTGGCATGGAGTTACGTTGCAGACAGATATTAAAACAATTACAGGTGTGGTCTGATTAGACACTGGGTCTTGCCACAAGACGGTGTAAAAGTGCTTCCCCTGCTGCCCTTGAAAAAAGCTCTCAGAGGCTACTTTTGAATAGTGTACCTCTTGGTGAGAGACTGCTAGACATGCCTCTACGATGAACTCAAACATTTTGCACAGTTGACAGAGTTTGAGAGGGGCGCATCATTGGACTGACTGAAGCAGGATGGACGTTTCGACAAACTGCCCACCATCTAGGCCATTCTGACCTAGCTGTTAGGAAATGTTGGGAGCAGTGGTTACATGGGGGCACACACACACAGTGAACAAGCACCGGAGAGCCCAGGAAGACCACCAGTAGTGAGGATTCATTTGATCCACCAACAAGCACGAGCAGCTCTCCCAGTTCATTGTCCTCCATCCAGACACAGGCGGCACCTTCACTACACACTACTGTTTCTGCCCGGACCATTTCCTAGCGTTTAGAAGAAGGAAATTCGTTGTGCCGGTGCCCATTATGTTGACAGCCAGTCACTGTCGTCGTTTGCAGTGGTGCTGTAAATGAGAAACTTGGACTGCTACAGACTGGAACCATATTGTCTTTGGTGATGAATACAGGTCCTGTTTGGGATCCGACGATGATCGGGTTTGATTATGGAGGCCTAGTGGCGAGTGCCTCGATCCTGCCTTTGTTAGGAAATCGACACACTGCTCCAGCTGCTGGTGTGACGATCTGGGGAGCCATCGCATATGACAGTGGGTCACCCTTAGTAATGATAAGAGGGACACTAACAGTTCAGAGATAAGTACAGGACACCCTGTGGCCACGTGTTGCCTCTCAAGGCAGGGTTTCCAACTGGCATTTTTCAGTAGGCTAATTGCATTTCCAATTGCAACATTGGTGGGACGGTGGGAATATTTGCCAAAGCAAACCATACAGAACCTGTATGCCTGTATTTTTTTTGTCAATGAGTATATGTACCACAGCACAGGTAAAAGCATGTGTCATGTGTGTCTTACCTGCCAGTCATAGCAGAGCATTATAGGAGCCAGAAGCAGCCAGGCATTGAAGGCCAAGAGATAGCAATAGGTGAGGAACCTACCGAAAATGGCATGCATTACTTCTGATTCAAAGCTTAAACACAAGAGATTAAAACACGGATAAAAAATATATCAGATAATAATTACTGTACACTTGAGCACCACTAGAGGATATGGTAAATAGGTTATACAATGTGCTGGCACATAGACTAAAGAACTGGACAACTGACCAGAAGGTCCAGGGCTCAATTCCCTGCACCGTCAAGCTGCCATTGTTGTGCCCTTGAACAAGGTTCTTAACCCATAATGGCTTGGATTGTGAGTCTGTGTAACTCTCTGAATAAAGATAAATGCTGTAGGTGCATGTGTACAGGACTGTGACCACCAAAAGTCCTTGAACACCATTAGATTTCTTGTTTTAGGAAATGGTATAATGACCATATATAACAAATTATAAACTTGGATAATAACACCACAACACTCTTTTCCACTACTCGTAAGGCAAATTTTGGCCTTAACCTTATGCCATGAAGAATGAAGGCAGCTCTGATGGCAAAAGGGGGTCCAACCAGCTATTATCTAATGTACCTAATGCAGCCAGCGAGTGTATAATAGTAATAGAATTGTTCAGGTTACGAGGTGGCAATTCAGGTACGGAATCATCACTGTAACCTCGACCCCTGCTGGGCCATGTGATGGAGTGCCCCCCTCACCACCACTAGGATAAGACATATAACAGGATTAAAGCAGGAAAGAAGAGAGGTGGATTATGGGATTCCATTATTCTGTACACCCCTGAGTGTATCCTTCATATGAAATAAATGCGTTCTAGATTAATGTCTATTAAAAAAAACACTTGTGTGTTTTTAATACAGTGGTGCTCAAAATTTTTGAACCCTTTAGAATATTCTATATTTCTGCATAAATATGGCCTTTTCACACAAGTCCTAAAAGTAGATAAAGAGAACCCAGTTAAACAAATGAGACCAAATTAGAGTCAGGTGTTTTCAATTGATGGAAATTGATGGACAATTGATGGAAAACTTGATGGAACACTGAATTCTGAATGATATCAGAGAAATCTAAAGGAAAATGTCAGGACATCTGTCCATGAACTGAATCTCAAGAGAAGGTGGGTCATGCAGCAAGACAACGACCCTAAGCACACACGTTGTTCTACCAAAGAATGGTTAAAGAAGAATAAAGTGCATGTTTTGGAATGGCCAAGTCAAAGTCCTGACCTTAATCCAATGGAAATGTTGTGGAAGGACCTGAAGTGAGCAGCTAATGTGAGGAAACCCACCAACATCCCAGAGTTGAGACAGATCAAGAGTTACAGGAAACATATAGCTGCATTTATTGCTGCTAATCCTAGAGGTCCACATACTTTTGCCACTCACTAATATGTAATATTGGATCATTTTCCTCAGTAAATAAATGACCAAGTATAATATGTTTGTCTCATTTCTTTAACTGGGTTCTTTCTATCTACCTTTAGAACTTGAGTGAAAATCTGATGATGTTTCAGGTCATATTTATGCAGAAATATAGAAAATTCTAAAGGGTTCACAAACCTTCAAGCACCACTGTATGCATGTTCCGTACCAGCATATTTTGCCATGGGTTGTACAGTAAGCTGCACAACACAGGATGAAAATGTCTGTAAAATGCTTAGGTTTACCTGGTGATGAGAAAAGGTGAAAAAGATGCTGGATTGTCCTGCTCTGAGAATAAAGGCATGGAGCCACCCATAACCCACAAGCGAGCAGACAGTATTAACAATACCTAGGTGAAACACAAATCAGCAAAAAGCATTAAAACCAAATAGTAACCGCAAATATGCAATACCATATGAAACACACTTACATATACAGTGACCACACAAACTCGTTTGATGAAAGGTTGAGAGATACGGATGAGCTCCTTCACCTTGGACCATGACAGATGCCTAAAACAACAAACAGCTGTTAAACCTCTAAATGAACCCATTACTCATAGTAATTAGAAACATCATCAGTAGCTGTTGCATACTCATTTGACAATCACTAAACCTGATTCATAATTCATTATACCGATAAAGCACATTTCACAGTGAGATTGTAGCTCATGTGTCTGTTCTAGATAAGGCAAGGCTCAGTTTCTCAAGTACACAAAGTACAACCCCACCCACATCGACAGGGCTGTGACCGCTCTGATACCCATATCTCTGTACACTGCATTGAATGAATAATAGTGAATATTTAATACACGTATGCACCGTGTCTTTTAACTGCGGACACTGTAGTCATAAACAAAGATTTTGTCAGGTGGCACAGGGGTTCAAGTGGTCAGCCATGTTGACGCATAGCTCCAAGGACCCCTGTTTGATCCTGACCTCACACAGCATCCTGTACAGCCTGTGAAACAAAGATCTCAGAAGCTCTGGGATGACTGCACTAAGCATTGTACCAGTGGACTTCCCCAAAGCTTTTACAGTGAATAAGACTAATTCATGACAAGACCATTACAAAAAATTGGAAATGAGATGAGAGGAGGCGAGAGCAGAGGAAGTGGAGCAGGACGAGTGCCTGCACAATTTACAGCACTTTTGCTGATTGATTCTCTATAATGAAAGAGCGCTAAATGACTGTGTGCACATTCTAAACCCAGACTCCATTACTCTTTAAAGGACAAGACCGTGTTTACTAAATGCAACCTGCATTCCCCCTCCATTTGGTCTCTTTGTCCTTCATGTCTTCATTTAGTCATTTAGTCATTTAGCAGACGCCCGTTATTCAGAGCGACTAATAGGATCTTACAATCCAAGCAACTGTGGGATAAGGATCTGACTCAAGAACACAACAGTGGTAGCTTGAGATTTGAACCCTGAACTTTCTGGTCCAAAGTCCAGTACCTTAAACGCTAGGCTACCACAGTTCCAAAGACAAAAAAAGAAAACAATACAAGACCTAACAATACAAGAGCCTACAATGAAACATGGATAGCTGACATCTCTTTATGTCAAACTAAATAAACAGATGGAAGCTGTTGAAGAACAAAACAGTGACACGACAACGTGGCAGATCACACAGATGAGCAGCTGTGTAATATCACAGCCCCACAAGAGACTCTTTAATATTGCATTACTGTGTAATTGCAATGTTGCAGAAGAAGGATGAGATACAGCAAAAGCATTTAATATTAATTAAGCTTAGTCAATGTGAGGCATCTGTTCCAGGAGTGGCCAAACATTTACAAATAACTGGTGTGGCTGCACTTTTTTATAACAACCAACCAAGAACTGGTACTGTTGATAACCTGATCTTAATTTAGTAACTGTTTTTGGCTCCCTGAATTAATTTAATGCTGACTTAGAAAGCATTGGTGATTCACAGCTCCAAAGACCCCAAGATTAATCTTTGTCCTGGGTTACTGTGTGGAACATGTTCCCTCCAACTTCACACAGGTTTTCTCCAGGTAATTACAGATTCTCAGCATCATCTAGAATGCATTAGTGAACATATGCTTGGGTGGTGCACCAAATAATGAGGTGTAATATTTTTTGAGCAGATGTCCTTGAAACTGTGTGCACTCCGAGCTAATGAATTAGTGTTCTGGGCCTGGTTACATTATTATTGTGTATTTCAGGTTTACGTTACTTACCTTCTATTCAGGCAAGGCTGATAAATTACTCTTGTCTGCCCACAGCAAACGCGATGATCAATTCCCTCAAATAAATGACCAAGTATAATATTTTTGTCTCATTTCTTTAACTGGGCTCTCTTTATCTACTTGTAGGACCTTATGAAAATATAGCGATTAGGTCATGTTAATGCAGAAATATATAAAATTCTAAAGAGTACAGCAGCCTGTTCGTATGTGTTTCTACCAGCTTTGAACACCTAGATTGGGAAGCATTTGCCCATTGTACCTTGCAGAATTGTTTAAGGTCAGCTACTTTTTTGTGGAGAATGACAATGGAATGCTCCCCAAGTCCATCCAATTTGCTAACAGATTTAGGTCAGGGCTCTGTTCTCTCAAGGACTTTAATCCTCCTGTCATTTAAGGCATTGCATGTGCATGTTTTTGGCAGTGTGTTTGGGCCTCTGCCCTGCTATAAGGTGAACCACCTGCCCATCTTCAACTGTCCAGCACAGTTTTGGGTCAAGGATTTGAGTGTACTTGGAAGCATTCATTTTGATTTAAATCCTGACCAACTGCTCAGCCCCTGCTACAGGATAACACTCCCATAGCATGATGCTGCCACCACCATGCTTCACAGTAGGTATGGTGTATTTTGGGTGGTGTGCTGTGCCTAGTTTTGGACAAGCACAGTGCTTGGATTGCAGTCAAAAGTTTAATCTTGGTCTCCTCAGACTATGAAACATTGTGCCACATGACACTAGAAGTGCTAATGATTTATATTTTTTATATATTTTTTAATGGGGGAATTGACTGGGTTTTTATATAGGATTGTAGATTATGCTACTGTACATAGAAAATAAAGTCATCATCACATCACAAAATTATACAATATATGAAGGGAATTGCTACTTGTGAAACATCTGCAGAATGTAAACCGTTTTTATTGAGCAAACTGGTTGGTATTAAAACAACTTCAAAAAAGAGAAGTCTTTTTTGGCTGAAGTATTTTCGCTTTGGAAAGACATTTACGTGGAATCCAGGGTTTATAATTGCTCTGACTTGACTGGATTGCTACTGCGTTTGTATTGTCACTCCAACACCATCCTGTCCTGTCACACGCAGTGTCTTGAGAAAATGCCTCTTAAAGCGATGTCTGTGTCTTTGGAGGAGGATCTGGTAGCTAACTCACAATTCATTGGGCACAGACAAAGGTACACCCTGGACAGGGTGCCAGTCCATTGCAGGGTTCCATAAACGCAACGCTGAACCTTCACATTGCAAGCCCCACCTGGGATTTCACAGGCTCTCGAGAACAGTTTCCAACAGCTGGCTCCTACCCTTGAGCAACCAGAGGTGCTTCTCATAATGCAAACAGCTGAAGATTGGTGATCATGGTTCAGCTCCATTATCTGCTTAATGGGCCATGATGAAAATGGATTTAAACTCACATCTACAGCATCTAACAGATGGCCTTACCCAGAGCAACTTACACAAGTGACTTGTATTCTTCTTGGCAGACATTACCTCATGCTAGCACAAACAGCCTACCACTCAAAAACACCATCCCACTTTGTTTGGAGTTGATACAGGTAAAAACTACAAACATAGTAATAAATGAACAATAAAATACTTTTTGCAAAAAGGAGAACCTTCATTTGCCATTTGAAGACAGCAAGAGACAGCCATTCAGGGACGCAATGCCATTACAAAGAAGAGTCTTAGTGTTGAGGGGTGGCTCCGGTCACCATGCTTGAGTTTCGGAGGGTATGAGGTACAAACTGTGATTTAATTATAGCTCTTAGAAAGAATGGGGCTGGGTCATGTCAAAAACATGAGCAGCTCAACTGATTATCAAAGACAATGTTGAGGTTCTCAGATTGAGTGTGCACCAAAAACACTTTTTTAAATAATTAAATATATTTTTTTGTGCTGTACTAATTAAGCTGGATTAAATACCAATCCATACCATCACAATCTTCTCTTTCAAGTCGAGACCTCCCTTTAAAAGGCAAGTAGTCGAGCAGCACAACAAACTTCCGTTGAATGAAAAATTAACATTTGTTTTGTTGTCAATCATCAAGTACCCTGACTCCATTTCACATCAACACGACTGAAAGGGATAAATGAACACGATGCAGGTTCTACCGAGTACCAGAGGGGTCTGTAGCTAATCTGTGACACTGAACAGTACCCAGGGGAAACATCCAGGTTATTTAAAGACTGTCCAAGCCCTCCATCTCTATGCTTCCCTTCTTACACATGTAAGGATGCATTTGCTTTCACTGTTTGCATTTCAGTTACACGGACAGTGGACAGTAATGTATAGAAGTTTTCAGTAGCGAGCGGATTAAAAGTATATCTCAGATTGCTTCACTAAACCCTTTACCGCAATTCTCCACAAACATTCCAGCACATTAAAGGATAATATGGGATTATATGCACCACCTCACAGAGGTATTCACCCCTCTAGAACTTCCACATTTTGCAACATTACTTTTGTTTGTTTTTTTATTTAACGTAGCTTTCTTCATCAATTAACGTCAGACACACAAGGCTTCATCGAAACTAGTCATACGTACTCAGATCTACACAATTAACCTAATGCAGGTCTTTGCACTGTGAGAGGAAACGGGAGTATCTGGAGTAAACCCACACGGACACAGGGAGAACATGCAAACTTCACAGTCCGAGGTCAGGATTAAACCTCATCAGACCAGAGTCCCAGTATGCGGCGTCTTCAACATGCCTTTTGGCAAACTTCATACATGATTTCAAATGGCCATTTTCAAGAAAGGCTTTCTTCTTACCACGTTTCCATAAATCCCAACATTGCAAAGTTCTGGGAAGTAGTTGTCCTGTGTACAGGTTATTTCATCTCAGCTGTAGATCTCTCCATCTCATTCAGAGTAAACATCGGTCTTTTGATTGCTTCTATAATTACTGCTCTCCTTAGTTGGGCGGATGATGGATTTATGATGGATTTAATGGCGCTCTGTGGAATGTTCAAAGGTTGGGATAGATTTATGACCACACCTGATCAACACTTTACATTTTTTCCTCATTACATTTTATTTACAGCATTTAGTACACGCCCTTATCCAGAGCAACATACAATTGATATGGTCTTTCTAACCAAACAACTTGCTCAGGGATCCAACAGTGGCAGCTTGGCAGATGTAGGATTTGAACCCTGTACTTTCTGGTCCATAGTCCAGTACCTTAACCATTAGGCTTCTATAATTTTGTCCCAGGCTTGTTTCAGAAACCCCTTGGTTTTCATAAAATGTGTGTAGGAACACTCGGCCACTGGTACCTTCCAGAATAAGGTGCATTTATATTGAGATCAAGTTTTAATTGCACACAGGTGTACCCTATTCATTTAATTTTCTTTCTTCTCCGGCAACAGCAAACCCAAAGAGAAAAAATAACTGCATGTCATATAAAAAAACCAATGTGACTGACAAGTCTTTTATAGAAGACAAGTTTTGTATGTTTATTGAATGTTAATTCAGTTGTTAAGAACCAGTGCTTTCAGGTTATGCTGCGCACTTTGGAACCAAGATCTAGAGGCCCATCTAAGATATTTCATGCAAACAATACGCTACAAGACTTTGAAAATGCTCTGGGAAGACTTTTAATAGACTAAAGTCTGACATCCCTCACATTTAAAGACAAATTACAGTTTTTAGTCACAGACTACGATTTCGCAAAAACTGTGATCTTGTATGGTCACTACTTACAATACTCTAACAAGACTCCTTCTGAGATCATTTCACTACTTTCAAAACTCACCCCGATATATAACCAATCAGCAAAAAAAAAACCCCAACACAATCAGTCACACTGACTAAAAGTGGCTTCCTACGTTCTATAATGGTATCTGAAGATCAAATGAAAACACCACATTTCATTATTTTATGTACAGAATTACATTTCTGTTATTTCGAGGCTTGAATTTTACATAATTGTTTCATTTCCCTTACACTTTCGAGGACAGTCATTGGCATAGTAACACATTAAAATGTAGTGTGTCAATTATTTGGTCTGATACCTACAAGTCTGCATACTGAATTGTAAAAATCACCTTTTCCTGTGCCATCCAGATAAACATGGACTTTCCCATTTGCTCTTGGAGACAACTCACGTATTGGTTACTGCCAATGTTCACATTACCACTTGTGTGAGCAAAGATAATATTAAAATAATATTAAGCACGGTTGATTTTATCGGAACGTCAATATGAGAAAAGGGCTGACTTAAGACGGCCTGACCATCTTACACAAAACAAGATGACATGAATGCAGTGCAGCTCCGACACCGGAAATTTGTCTGCAATGGTGAAATCGCTTGAAAACCCGTTTGGTGTAAGGCCGGCATTACTGACACAGAGATCCTCACAATCTACAATGACCAAACCAAAATCATAGAATCACTGTGAGAAAAAACAAATCCTGTATAGAAAAAAAAAGACACAACAGTAATCACCGAGATGCATCAATAATATATTAATAATCACATCGCAGCCCTCTGAATCATAGTCTATAATGAAGAGCCTAGCGGGTAAGGTACTGGACTCTGGACCAGAAGGTCCAGGGTTCAAATCCCACCTCTGCCAAGCTGCCACTGTTGGGTCCTTGAGCAAGACCCTTAACCCACAATTGCTTGGATTGGAAGACTGGACCAATTGTGAGTCTCTCTAGATAAGGGCGTCTGCTAAATGCTGTAAAAGTCTAGCGATTCCTACCCCTAATTACAATGTTCACGCATCGACTCACACTTCCACCCAAACTGCGCCTCCTTCCCAATCAGTTGCTCTGCCCTATATAAAGCTTTGTCTCTAGATAGAGGTCCTCAACTTTTTTTCCCAGTTTTATCCCCGCTTGTTATGGCCACAGATGTGGGGCTGTCCAGAGCCCATTGTGGTACTCAATACACACAGGTTGTATACCTTAGAAAGGGACCATTGTCCCTTTTAAACATCTTTAGAGGAAGAATACAATTGTGTAGTCCAAAAACTGCAATGCAATAATGTGCTACCTGACTGCTGTGGTGCGGATTTTATTTATACAATGTGGCTATGATAAATTAGCAGCTAGGCTCCGAGTCAGCGCAGAAGTACCAGCTTGCTTTCAGGAAGCATTAGCTCAGTATCAAGCATTAAACCACACGCTACCCAGCTGCTGCACCAGCTAATCTAAAGAAGTCCCCACTGCTGTCATTTCTGACCAGACCACAATAAACTGTGCATAAACAAATTCCACACATAGCGTGCACTTACAGGATGAGGGGTTTGCGACACAGCACCAGGCCATCATACAAGACACACACTCCGAAGACAGTGATGCCCGTCTCTTTAACCAGCATAGCACTAGTGCCCAGAAACAGAGAGAGCACCAGAGAGCATGGATGTACCGTGGATGGGACGGACTCGGCGGCAGTGCATCCTGACACACTCCTGCAATGGACACACACACACAATATTAAACCTAGAATCATTAAGAGATTCTAAAAAACAAAAACAGGACAGGGTGAGAGTCGGTGATATACTTTAGATGAAGAGAAAACTGGACAATATCGTTACCTAATATAGGAGAGAAATGCCAGGAGGAACAACATACAGGCCAACACATCTGCTCTCCCAACAATTCCTGACACCTGGAACACACAAAGACACACATATCAACAAAAACAACAAATGGTACAAGACAAAACAGCACTTTATCCATCTCTGATGAGAAATCAGAGTCATGAGATCAGAGATCTACTTGTGCATTGAAAATAGATGCCACTGTTTCTTTTCAGTATTTTATTTTTTGCGCCCCACAAAAGGATGTAGTATAATATTAATGGTGAGGTTAACCCAACTAGATTACTGCAGTCTTGTAACTGATGCATGTGCAGAATACAGTCCATGGATACTGATGTGACATACAGTCCTAATTGTAAAACAGGCATTCTCCACACATCTGGAGGGCTGAGAAACCCCTCCCCCATAAAGTCTGAATTCCAGTCTAGCATGCATTACACACACCCCACAGAGACCACCCTGCAACACACTACTGCTTACACACTGCATCCCCTGGAAACTGTTACACTGTTATACTATGACCTTTAACCAAAAAACAGCTAAATTTGCTATGGGAGACATGTAAACAAGATCATGGGATGTCTTCACATGCATTCTAATAATAGTACAAACACTAAATGTGTGAAACGCTGCACAAACTCAAACACCACCCCAAGCCATTTATTACCATACTAAATAGTATGCCCAAACGAAATACCACACCACTGGTTGTGTACTAATTTGACAGCATGCTGTTTGCAGAATGACCTTTGTTTGTGCATTTTAATGATATCAAAGAGTGTGCAGAAAGACAGCATTATGTGCAATTTGCAACAAGTCTCTTATTTACAAGAAAGATGACTTCATAGTAGGGGCACGAATCTCATTTTCTTAATCTCATACATTTAAGCAGGTACTGATTTGATACATTACGATTCATTACTGAGCCAATACTATCTAATTCAGCATCAATACAATGCATGTTAAGTTCATTTCCACCCATAGTGTCACAGTTTCAAGTCAGTAAGCATTAATGATTTAATATATTCTTTACTGACTTTTTGTCTGATTATGTCTGTCAACGGGTACATTAATTATCTCCCCAAATCTACGCTTCATTGCAATATACAGTGGGGGGAAAAAGTATTTAGTCAGCCACTGATTGTGCAAGTTCTCCTACTTAGAAAGATGAGAGAGGTCTGTAATTTTCATCATAGGTACACTTCAACTATGAGAGACAAAATGAGAAAATGAGTCTCACAGACTTCTGTCCTCCACTGGTTACCTGTATTAATGGCACCTGTTTGACCTCATTATCTGTATAAAAGACAACTGTCCACAGCCTCAAACAGTCAGACTCCAAACTCAACCATGGCCAAGCCCAGGAGCTGTGGAAGGACACCAAGAAGAAAATTGTAGACCTGCAGCAGGTTGGGAAGAGTGAATCTACAATAGGCAAGCAGGTTGGTGTGAATAAATCAACTGTGGGAGCATTTGTAAGAAAATGGAAGACATACAAGACCACTGATAATCTCCCTCGATCTGGGGCTCCACGCAAGATCTCATCCCGTGGGGTCAAAATGATCATGAGAACGGTGAGCAAAAATCCCAGAACTACACGGAGGGACCTGATGAATGACCTGCAGAGAGCTGGGACCAAAGTAACAAAGGCTACCATCAGTAACACACTACGCCGAGAGGGGCTCAGATCCTGCAGTGCCAGGCGTGTCCCCCCTGCTTAAGCCAGTACATGTCCAGGGCCTGTCTGAAAGTTTGCCAGAGAGCATATGGATGATCCAGAAGAGGATTGGGAGAATATCATGTGGTCAGATGAAACCAAAATAGAACGTTTTGGTAAAAACTCAACTCGTCGTGTTTGGAGGAAGAAGAATGCTGATTTGCATCCCAAGAACACCATACCTACTGTGAAGCATGGGGGTGGAAACATCATGCTTTGTGGCTGTTTTCTGCAGAGGGGACAGGACGACTGATCCGTGTTAAGGGAAGAATGAACGGGGCCATGTATCGTGAGATTTTAAGCCAAAATCTCCTTCCATCAGTGAGAGCATTGAAGATGGAACGTGGCTGGGTCTTCCAGCATGACAATGATCCCAAACACACCGCTCGGGCAACGAAGGAGTGGCTCCGTAAAAAGCATTTCAAGGTCCTGGAGTGGCCTAGCCAGTCTCCAGACCTCAGCCCCTTAGAAAATGTGTGGAGGGAGTTGAAAGTCCGTGTTGCCCCAAAACATCACTGCTCTAGAGGAGATCTGCATGGAGGAATGGGCCAAAATAACAGCTACAGTGTGTGCCAACCTGGTGAAGACCTCATAGTTTTGTCTCTCATAGTTGAAGTGTACCTATGATGAAAATTACAGACCTCTCTCATCTTTCTAAGTCGGAGATCAAATAACCACAAAACAAGATTGTTGTAGTAATCTGATTATTTTGTTCATGTAAATGTATTCATGGTAACTAGCTCCATCAGGTTTTATTTCCACATTAGAATTAGGAATAACATCTGCTCATGCACTTTATATGTATCTTGTAACAACTCCCTGCATTTACCTTCTCTTCATCAATAAAAAAAGAGACAGTGATCAAGAATGCGATGATAAAGGCTACAGACAGCTTGTCCTGCCAGGAACAGCAACAATGAATCAAAAAAGTAAAATGACCCTTATTTACTTTAAGGCACAAGAAAATGCCTCCATTAAACATTTACTGGCCACTGGTCATGTGCAATATACTTTTCTGAAAAGAAAGCAATTTCCTGACCTTCAAGAGTCCACTGGCATTTACTTGACAGCATACCTGAGCATTCAAATGCTTCACAGACAGAAGGGAAGCACTTAGACTGTGTGAGAAAGCTGCCAGAGCTGACTGTTCAAACATACAAAAATATACTTTCCACACCCAACATCTGGAGGGTTATGAAGCCCATGCCCCATTCCACAACTCTACGGAGGCAGACCTGCTGAACAACCAATGAGTTGTTAAAAACTACACACGAGGGTTTGTGAGAATCTACACGACACATCATGAATGTGAAGCAATCAGCCTCTAGGTGTCACAGCAGAAAACAGGGCTGCCTAATCTGAGCTGAAATGTGATTTTGAGAGCAGCCAGATGAGCAAGGAGCATGCACAGAATTCATAAGCACAGAAACCAGCCAAGGCAGAATCCGTGAACAGTTGAGCCTCACTGAGGAACTCGAAACACATCAAATATCCTTCTACATGACCCATTCACTGCATCAGGATAGCTAAAGTTTAAGGCAACCACATTAGTTCTGTAGGGAAAAGATAATTAGGGGTGTCCCGATCGGACTGGATTCACACCACACAGCATTACTGGTTTTACATTCGATAAAATAAATTCCTTTATTATTTGTAAACAGTGCAAAACAATGCATATTTTATTATACATGTTTTTACATTAAAACACTTCAGTCCCCTGCAAAATAACTAGAAACAGGGGTTTAGAAATGTAAACAAAATGCACTCATTTAAACCATTTCTTAATAACCGAGTGAAAACACTCCATTTTATTTCTGAACTTAAAACAAAAATAAACTTTAGTCCCCTGCAACTAAAATAAATTAGGGGTCTCACTGAGAACAGGATATGTGCCTGTAAGCACAGCTTATCATTGCGCCCCCTGGTGCAATGGCATTTGATGGCATAATGAACAACAACAACAACAACTTTACTATGCATCATTACGCCACAATTATTATAATTTACATATATATTTCACATATATATATATATATTTATTCACACAAAAAAAAAACAAAAAAAAAAGTATATATATATATATATATATAAAAACAAACAAGGAGTGCCCAATAGGAATGTCCCTTAGCTCTTTTCCTGTTGGACAGGCTTGACTACCTGTCTAAACTGAGAAATCCACCGTTGTGAAATCCCCCCAGGCTGTCTCAAAAGTAAAGAAACTTCAACACAGAATGAAAATGGTTTGGCAGACAGTGATCCAATTTTAGACTCAAGTTGTGGGGGAAGGGGAAATCTTGCTAAGCCATGTTACCAATATCTTGAATGCCACCATCTTGAATTCAACTTCAGTTTACCCCCTCCTCACAGAGAGGTAGCTGTGTGACACATCAAACTGGTAAAGAACTGCACATGAAAACCAGTGATTCTTGGCTTCATGTTACCATAATGTTCAAACAGTGATTTCTCTTCTGTACAGGTGATGTGAAGGATGGTGTTATCCCAAGCAGAACTTGATGAGACTGTCCACATTTTTGGTGAAAGAAACACGAGTCATTAGATTTCAACCAACACCACCCAAACAGGCCTCTCAGTACCCACAGTGCAGCTGCCAGCGTTCTTGCCAAATTCTGAAACTGCCAATAAACTGAAAGCTGACGACCAAAAACCACTATGGATGTAGTAACAGCAATTGCTGTACTAGTCTCTTCCAGCAAGAGCCCAGATCGTAGCAAATGTCGTCTGTCTCTGGAATGTGGGGTTAGCCGTGCGTCAATTCAATGAATTTTGTCTACCAACAAATGGCACCCTTACGAAATTCAGATGCTGCAACACCTGACGTAGGACGACCCAGACTGTCGAGTTGGATTTGCAGAATGGGCGACACAGCTACTTCAGATAAACTCTCGTTTTCCCCATCAGGTGCTGTTCAGTAATGAATCCATCTAGCATGGTTGCCTCACCTAAAGTCATGGTATGGTGTACTGTATGGAGTACCTAAGTTGTGGGACCGTTCTTCACTGATGGAACATTAAGAGCAGACCATTACGCAAGATTGTTGGATGAAGACGCGTTTCCTTTCACTGTAGTCAGAGGACAGGATGTGTCCTGATTTCTTCCAACAAGATGGCGCCCTGCCTCATTACAGATGCGTTGCTAGAGACAACAATGTTGTGTACAGTTTCCTAAAAGTGGATTGGTCGTAGGGGTCCAACAGAATGGCCACCACATTCTCTTGATTTAACCCCTTTGGATTTATACCTGTGGGGTCATGTCAAAGAGTCTTGTTTACACTGTAAAACACAGTGTTGTTCCTCTTAAAGACAGAATTGTTCATGATTGTGCTAGCATTCAACCAGAGGTTTTGGTGACATGTGATCAAGAATGGGAGAAGAGGACAGTGTCCACCATGAGAACACTAACATTGTGGACAGCTTATCGAAACCTTATGGTCAATTTTCTGGGTTCACATACAATCACTGTTTGAACATGAGAACGAACAAAGGTACTTTAACATGAAGCACAACATTGTTTTTCTGGTGAAAATCTCTACCAGTCTCACACAGCTACCTTCCCATTTGAAAAACAGAAATTGAATTCAAGATGATGGCATTCAAGGCGGCTGTCAAGTTGGTGACATGGCCTAACAGTTTTCCCCCTTTACAAAGACCAGCCTCTATGGATATACTGCCAGAAAATCCAGGCAGGAATTTATCAAAGCACATCAAACATGTCAAGGCGTTTCTGCAGTTACACTACACTACAAATGTTCCCAGACTCCAGGAGCATGGTGTTATCCTCAGTGCTTGTCCACACGACTATGTAGTGCTCAGTTGTAGAAAGTAGACTCCCAAAAAAAGAGAGAGGGAGAAGTTTTGCCTTGCACCTTCTTCACTTCCCCCACTCCAACACCACGGTCTCATATAGAAGTACAGGCACATGTGGTAGGTGTATCAAGCTGGGGATCTAAAACGTTTGAGATTATTATTTCAGCCAATTACCCACTTCAGCTGGAATTCTACCACCACTGCAACAACTCAAGTCTACTTAGTCTGATACACAGGGAAACACACATGCATACACAAAACAGGCTGCCTATGTTCTTAATAATGGGCAACTGCATTCACTCTGTCTTCACTCGTCTCGATTTCATACACCAGAGCAGCTGTTTTGTGCCGATTCCATCCTTTTGAAAGAATGTCTCCTCCTGAATTGCAGTGCATTGCTGAGATTTCTTCCTGACAGAAATGTCCTGCAATGTGTGTGCATTAAAGATTAAGAACATCTGGAGGAGCTCGTCAAGTGCTAATTATGAAAACAATATATATCAGTACTTAGTCTTAGGCCACCATTAGATTAGATACACCATTGTTTTAGCAACAGTATAAATACATACAGTTGGGCAAAAAAGTATTTAGTCAGCCACTGATTGTGCAAGTTCTCTGACTTAGAAAGATGAGAGAGGTCTGTAATTTTCATCATAGCTACACTTCAACTATGAGAGACAAAATGAGAAAAAAATCCAGGAAATCACATAGTAGGATTTTTAAAGAATTTAATTGTCAATTATGGTGGAAAATAAGTATTTGGTCAATAACAAAAGTTCAACTCAATGGATCAATGTCATGCTGGAAGACCCAGCCACGTTCCATCTTCAATGCTCTCACTGATGGAAGGAGGTTTTGGCTTAAAATCTCATGATACATGGCCTCGTTCATTCTTCCACGGATCTTAACACGGATCTTGCTGAGATCTTGCGTGGAGCCCCAGATCGAGGGAGATTATCAATGGTCTTGTATGTCTTCCGTTTTCTTACAATTGCTGCCACAGTTGATTTATTCACACCAAACCTGCTTGCCTATTGTAGTATATCACTCTTCCAGCATGGTGCAGGTCTACAATTTTCTTTCCTGGTGTCCTTCGAAGCTCTTTGGTTCTGGCCATGGTGAGTTGGAGTTGACTGTTTGAGGCTGTGGACAGGTGTCTTTATACAGAAACGAGGCGTAAAAAGGTGCCATAATACAGGTGTAAGGAGTGGAGGGGACAGAAGAGCTTCTAAAGAAGTTACAGGTCTGGAGAGCCAGAAAAATCTTGCTTGTTTGTGGCGTGGACCAAATACTTTTTCCACCATATTTACAATTAAATTCTTTAAAAATCCTACAATGTGATTTCCTGGATTTTTATTTCTCATTTTGTCTCTCACAGTTGAAGTGTAGCTATGATGAAAATTACAGACCTCTCTCATCTTTCCAAGTAGGAGAACTTGCACAATCAGTGGCAAATACTTTTTTGATCCACTGTATATAATTATTTCTCTGTCTCTGTATTAGAATACAACCAGAAAATACAGGACATTTTGTATGCAATAATGGAAGACAGTGAAAAGGCGAAGAGATGCTAAAGCTCACAAAAACAGAAAAGAATATCAGCGGAAAAGAGCATTATGGAGTGAAAATCCAAATATGAAATTGGGGTCCATTTTTATATCATTGCTAAAACAAAAAATCTAATGGTGGTGTTATGGATGAGAATATTGCTCCTGATCAATCTCAGCCCAGCCCCTTATTGGGAAGCGTAGAGTGCGTGCGGTATCGCTGAAGCATGGTTACATCCAGACTTGAGATGCAAGATGTGGCAGGTTGCTGTAATAAAACAATCATGGGTATGGCCTCATGGAGACAGGAGAGAGGACCATCAGGTCATACAATTCTACAACGGACCCATGTTGTCCTTATTTAATCTTATGATTCAGAGTATGTGTGTGTGTGTTTCTTACCAACTGTTCTTGACAAGGGTATTTGTTTAGATCAAAACTAGACTAAAGAGGAAAATAGAAATTAGAGGGGGGCAGGAGAGGGGGCAATCTGGCTCATGGCCCTCTCGCCTGGAACCTCCTTTGGTGGAGAATATATGGATGGAATCCGGGCTCTGCTGGTGAGAGTCAGCTGTGGGATCGTGCACTTGAATGGAGGCTGCTGATCTCTCACCAGGACCAACCGGCTCTCCAATCCGTTGTGCTAAGGTGAGGTTCAAGCAGTTGTTGTATCAGTTTTGTAAAATGTTACCATGGCTCTTTGAGCGTACATATTGTGTGAGGAATAAAGCATTCTAGCGCATGTGTACTTGGTGTCTGCGTCATTTGTTTCCTGATACGTTGCTTTCATGTCTCCCAAACCATTAAAGGCCTTTGGCTCAATTTCTGATAACAGGTGGCCTAAGACTTTTGCACAGTAATGTATATTAATAAACTGGCTAGTAACTGTAAGAAACATTATTCCACTACCGAGCACACCTATTGTGACCATCAGGTACCATGTCGTAGCACCAGTAAATCTGTGGTACAGATCAGCTACAGCATTAAGCATCAGGTTACAGACCAAATGCTCATCAGCATCTTAAGCTAAAACACTAAATACAATCCAGCTGTTTATTTCTAAACATGTCTTAAAAATACTGGTCAGGGCATGAGCACCATTGCCAGGGGAATACTCTCTTTGCCCCGCCATGACACCATTGGCAACGGCGAAAGGAAGAGAGACAGATGGTCAGCAGGTTGCATGCCGAGGCCAGCACATTTTTCAGAGAGAGAGCCAGTGTCACTGAATGGAGCCCTTTCAGCTCCGGAATCCCACGCAAGTGTGAAGCGATGTTGTAACTCTCAGAGTGAGAAGACACCAGTACATTAGTGGCTCCTGATCTGAAAAAAATCCAAACCTACATGGCCCTGTGTGAAAAAGTGATTGCCCCCTAAACCTAATAACTGGTTGGGCCTTAGCAGCAACAACTGCAACCAAGCGTTTGTGAGAACTTGCAAAGAGTCTTTTACAGCGTTGTGGAGGAATTTTGGCCACTCATCTTTGCAGAATTGTTGTAATTCAGCCACACTGGAGGGTTTTACAGCAGAAACGGCCTTTTTAAGGTCATGCCACAGCATCTCAATAGGATTCAGGTCAGGACTTTGACTAAGCCACTCCAAAGTCTTCATTTTGTTTATCTTCAGCCATTCAGAGGTGGACTTGCTGGTGTGTTTTGGATCATTGTCCTGCTGCAGAACCCAAGTTCATTTCAGCTTGAGGTCACGGACAGATGGCCGGACATTCTTCTTCAGGATTTTTTGGTAATTCATAGTTCCATTTGTCACAGCAAGTCTTCCAGGTCCTGAAGCAGCAAAACAGCCCCAGACCATCACACTACCACCACCATATTTTACTGCTGCTATTATGTTCTTTTTCTGAAGTGCTGTGTTACTTTTACA
>JAJAGP010000370.1:265954-337250 GCA_025084515.1 Ancistrus triradiatus | reverse complement strand
AAAAGTCTTGAGGATCATCAAGATGTGTTCTGGAAAAACTGAGACGGGCTTTAAAGTTCTTTTTGCTCAGCAGTGGTTTTCGTCTTGGAACTCTGCCATGCAGGCCATTTTTGCCCAGTCTCTTTCTTATGGTGGAGGCATGAACACTGACCTTAACTGAGGCAAGTGAGGCCTGCAGTTCTTTGGATGTTGTTGTGGGGTCTTTGGTGACCTCTTGGATGAGTCGTCGCTGCACTCTTGGGATGTTGGTCGGCCGGTCACTCCTGGGAAGGTTCACCACTGTTCCATGTCTTCTCCATGTGTGGATAATGGCTCTCACTGTGGTTCGCTGGAGTCCCAACGCTTTAGAAATGGCTTTATAACCCTTTCCAGACTGATAGATCTCAATTGTTCTCAATTGTTCCTGAATTTCTTTGGATCTCGGTATGATGTGTAGGTTTTAAGGATCTTTTGGTGTACTTCACTTTGTCAGGCAGGTCCTTTTTAAGTGATGTCCTGATTCAGAACAGGTGTGGCAATAATCAGTCCTGGGTGTGGCTAGAGACAGTGAACTCAGGTGTGATAAACCATAGTTATGTTTTAACAAAGAGGCAATCACTTTTTCACACAGGGCCATGTAGGTTTGGATTTTTTTTCCTCCCTTAATAATAAACACCTTCATTTAAAAACGGCATTGTGTTGTCTTGTGTTGACTAATATTTAAATTGGTTTGATGTTCCAAAAGTGTGACAAACATGCAAAAAAATAGGAAATCAAGAAGGAGGCAAACACTTTTTCACACCACTGTGTGCGTGTGTGTGTGTGTGAAAAACTACCTGTGGGTTCATTATGACTAGATACTATTCCAACTTAGTTGATGTTTTTAGAAACTTTTTTGTGCAAACTCGTGTTTGTGTGTATGACCTTCCGAGGCTTATTTGTAACAATCTGTAAATAGTTACCGCCCAATGTTGCACCGACACCGTATCAACGCTTGTGTGTGGCACTTACACACAGTATCAGTAATAGAGAGCACCAGGAAGAGGCTACATCATCCCCTTCCTTGTGGAATTAATGTTCTATCTGACTTTTTTTTTTCAAAATTGAGGTATTCATTTATATTTATTCTGTGACAAATCCTTAACATTATGTGAGACGTTTTAAGTTTTACGCATTTTGGACTCTTTATCTGCGGTTCTACTAGCTTCAGTAGTATTTCTCATGCATTTAATTTCCTTGTGAAAATATTAGGAATGCACTGATGCCACTTTTTTCCTTCTGATACCGACACCTGAAATTCAAGTATCAAGTACCGATACCAACTCTATCTCTCTTAACTACTCAATAGGTGCCTATAAATCCTGATATTTATAGCGTTACGCTTCTTATAGATTGCCTTTATTTAGGTAAAACCAGTGTTCTGTATCCCAAATAAGATATAATAAGTTTGAAATAATAGTATTTTCTGCTTGAGTTTGAAAAGTTTTAGAGCCTTGAATGAATAGAGCCTTATGCTGCCGACTAGGCTTTCCCCTTTTATTTTATTTTATTTTTGATTCATCCATTCACAGGATCTAATGCTGCTGTTAAATACCTACCTGTACCAGCAATGGTTTAGTTGTATACTATTTATCATGCAGGATGAGATTTGGGGCACACCACAAAGGTGCAACAGGCTTACGGTTGTCTCACCAACAAGAAGCATTTTGTTACCATGGCTGAAAATGCCTTAGACAAGACAGCAATTGTAGGTGTGGGTCACAGGACCAGGAGCACATGGCATGCAGTTATGCTGGACTGCACTGTAGCTTTATAACGAAACTTTAAACAGATACTGAAAA
Source organism: Ancistrus triradiatus (assembly GCA_025084515.1). NCBI lineage: Eukaryota > Metazoa > Chordata > Actinopteri > Siluriformes > Loricariidae > Ancistrus > Ancistrus triradiatus. Next base: position 335,430 of record JAJAGP010000370.1, on the reverse strand, counting down.
CAAACGGAAGGTTTTTACTTTACAACCTAATATTAAAAACGATTTGTCTAATTAACCTATTTTCAACAGTATTACTACTCACTGCTTCTGTGTGGATGGGGTGGACAGCAAAGAGGAGTGCAGTGAGAAAGGCCAGGCGCTCGTTCTTGAACACGCGATGTTTGCATGTGTACATGAGAAGAGCGGTCACTGTGCAGTGCAGACACACGTTCACTACATGGAAATAAAAGGGCGTCATCCCACCCAGCACAACGTTCAGCCTGCAGAGAGAGAGACAGAGAGAGAGAGACATCATTTAAGTGCTTTCCAGGTTCATGTGAGAAGGTCTGGACAGTCTCATTCTGTAAATTACTTTAGATGGCGCTTTCATTATTTGAAATGTAATTTTAAGATCACGCTGTTGGGTACCTTGGCGGCTGTGGACAATTTACAGAAACAGAAAAAGGAAGAGACAGAGATCAGTAAACAGTGAAAATGTCAAGCAGAGTGAAGCAAAAGATGGTGTTCCAGACAGTTTGCTGAACACAGTTACATAACAGTAATTACCATAGGTCAGGCAGTGGCAGTTGGTGGTTTGTAAAATAGAAGAAGCACCAATGCGTATGTATTTACACACACCCACCACATTATGACCACCACCTTGTTTCTGCACTCATTGTCCATTTGATCAGTTTCACTTACCATATAGGAGCACTTTGTAGTTCTACAATTACAGACTGTAGTCCATCTGTTTCTCTACATCCCATGTTCATCCCCTTTACTCTGCTCTCTAATGGTCAGGGCCCCACAGGACCCCACCGATCAGGTCCTATTTGGGTGGTGGAGCACTCTCAGCACTGCAGTGACACTGATGTGGTGGTGGTGGTGTGTCAGTGTGAGTGGATCAGACAGAGTAGTGCTGCTTGAGTTTCTAAACACCATGTTCCCTCACTGTGCACTCAAACACATGGACCATATTGCTCATCCTCTAATCCTTCATCAGTGCTCACAGGATGCTGCGTACAGGATGCTGGTGGCCGATACAGAACAATATTTTACTACCTGTTTAGCTCTTACTTTATTAAAACCTCCAAGACAAAGACCTCCAAAGACTTCCAAACACCAGGACTGTAAGTTGACACTTAAATCCTATGTTTTTCGATTATACTGATCGAGGCTTGATACTTCATAATATTTGAGTCATATGACTCTTCCAAATATAAATCAAATGCACAAGATATTTCGTATATCACAACCATCTTTTGGCTCAAAGAAACAGAGACAATATCTGGTGTATTTGCAATTCCTGAGAAGATATCAGATGTTTCATTAACCACTCAGCTCTAACTGTGGAATGCTTATAGATTTTCTCGCTTCTTAAATTTGGAGACTGGGCAGCAATCAGGTCCACCAGTCTGTCATGCCGGGCAAACAAATGGGTGAATGAATCGACGGATACCAAAGTGTAAGATTATATTTAGTTGGAAGAATTTGCAGACGTGCTTTTACACAAAATATAAGAATCTCCTCACTGACTACAGCATTTCTAAATACAATATGACATGCAGAATGATCAGCAGATGTTAATCTAACTAACTTTCCTGGATGCTTCAGATTGGACCAATATTGCAACTGCTTTGTTCTTTGAACCTCCAACAACATTTTTCTTGATGTCTTATTCTGCAACTGATAAAACATCCCATCAACATTCACACAAGCCTTCACGGAAAATGACGGACCCTTCACTACTGCTTCAGAAACATTTATCAACTCCTGACTAGATGTTTTCCATTTTAATTCTGTATTTGTTCTTTTACACAGATCATTCAGATCTGGCCAGTCTGATGATACACCAAAACCATGTGCTTGCACCCATCCAATTTCCAATTTCTCTCTCTCTCTCTCACACACACACACACACACACACACACACACACACACACACACACACACACACACACAGAATGTTAGAATGGAAATAAGTATTCAGACCCTTTACCCCTTTGGTATGAAACTTGAAGTTTAGCTCTGGGAGCCATTTCTCTTGATCACCTTTGAGACGTTTCTACACCCTGACTGGAGTCCCCTGTGGTAAATTCAGTTAAGTGGACATGATTTGGAAAGACACACACCTGTCAGTGCTAACGATGCAGATCAGAACAAAAACCAAGCCATGATAAGGGAAGAACTGCCTGTAGAGCTCAGAGACAGGATTGTGTGGAGGCCCAGAACTGGAGAAGTCTACAGAGATGTTCTGCTGCACTGAAAGTTCCCAAGAGCATAGTGGCCTCCATAATTCTTAAATGGAAGAAGTTGGTACAACCAAGACTCTTCCTAGAGCTGGCCAGCCCACCAAACTAAGCAATCAAGTGAGAAAGGCTTTGGCACATCGAGGTGACCAAGACCCCAATGGTCACTCTGGCTGAGCTCCAAAGATCCTGTGTGCAGAGGGGAGAACTTCCAGACGGTGAAACTCACTGCAGCGCTCCACCAATTTGGCTTTACAGCAGAGTGGCCAGACAGAAGCCTCTCCTCAGTAAAAAACACAAAAGCCTACCTCAAGTTTTCAGGTGCTTTTTGAATTTAATAAAAAACCCAAAAGCTTCATTATGCTGTATGATTTAATACTAATTCTGAATACAATTTAGACATTATACATGCAAAGTAAATATTATAAGTGCATTCACCGATTTGACAACCTAGCCCACCAACATCAAAGCAATACATGCTTTACAATTTATCTGTTTATCTCCAATAAAAATTGAGGAAAAACAAAAAGCTCCATAAAGAGTCAGAACTGCCTCAAAAAACAAATAAAAATTTTAAGCAAGCCAAGACGTATTAAACAACTGATGCACTTTAGGTGCTCTCCGATTTACAATGGGGATATGTTCCGACAAACTCATTGTAAGTTGAATGTATCATAATCCGAGGAGTTCAGTATCATAGCATGGCCTACCTTAAACATGCTTAAAACACTTACATTAAGCTACATCTGGGCAAAATCACTAACACAGAGCTTATTTCATAATAAAAGCATTGGCTATTTCATAAATGTACTGAAAGTGATAACTAAAAACAAAATGGTCAGATTCCCATCGTGAAGTCAAGAAATCGTAAACTGAACCATCGTACGGGGAGAGCTTGTACTTTTAAAAACCAGTACAGCATGAAGAACCCAATGGTCGGTTATAAGTAAAAGTAATGACAACTTTCTGAAAAGCTAGTAAAAGTAACCAATAAAAAGTTACTCATGTAAATGAAAATCTGCATGCCTTTGCCAAGAACCTACAGCTGGGTTGGGGTTCGTAATGGGCAGAAGCACAGAACATTTACATTTACAGCATTTAGCAGATGCCCTTATCCAGAGCGACTTACAATTGATACAGTCTTACAATCCAAGCAATTGTGGGTGAAGGGCCTTGCTCAAGGACCCAACTGTTGCAGCTTGGCAGACGTGGGATTTGAACCCTGGACCTTCTGGTCCATAGTCCAGTATCTTATCCACTAGGCTACCACAGTCCCACAGAACAATAAAATATACACACCCAAATCTCCCCCAAAAAAATTCACCACTTTTAATCACCACAGAATCAAGCTTTTGACATGGTCATGCCAGAGCCCTGACTAATATGCCGTTGAAAACCAGTGGAGTGAGCTGAAGAGGGCAGTCCACAAGAAAGGACCCAGGAGGATCTGGATATTCTGTAGGTACAGGTTAATGAAAACATTTTATTAAATATACAAGAGCAGTTTCATCCTTCACTTAAGTGCTGAGTGAAGGGGCGAGTCTTTAATCGCCGTCTGAAGACAGCAAGAGACTGGGCCATTTGGACATCCAGTGGGAGCCGATTCCACCACCTGGGTTCCAGTATACAGAACAGTCTTGATGCTTGTCTTCCTTCAAGTACACGGGAAGGGAATCTCCATAGACAAACAGTGGTAGTAACACGGATTGTACTGTACACCTCAGTGACTCTCAATATATCACATATAGTATATATCATATACACACACACCATATGTCCTGCCCTCCTAAGGGAAAGTACATAAGAAACAGTTCATCAAATTAAATGGAGAACTCTGGCTTGCTCAGAGCCCTGACCTCAACTCTGTCACCTGCCTGAGATGTATTGTTATTCCAACAGTGAGCCAGAGCTTATAGCACCACATCGGTGTCCGAGCTCACAATCATGTTACAAAATACATTAGAAAGCCTTCTTAGAAGAGTGAAGGCAAAGGGAGGACAGAGTAACCTTCATTCCAATTCCCCTTTGTTAGCTGCAATTCGAGTTCACATACTTTTGGCTATATAATGTAATTCTGAAAGTGATTGCAGTTGAAGGACAAATCTGCATGCTATTAAGAAAAATGAGAACCTCTGAATACCTGTCACATGTCAGCCATCGTAGCTGAATGCCTGTGAACATCAAAGTTACCTCAGCTCTTCAAAAAGCTGCCACCCTAGTGTATTTAACCTTGGAGAAGAAGGGTGCCCAAGAGAGCATGCATCAAGCACATTCTGAAAATGTCCTTGCTCTAAATATCCTCCTAAACCCATAATGAACTCATTGTATGTTGGTATGTTATGAAGACACTTCACAGCCAAAATTATGCAGACACCTGAATGTCACATCAATATGTATTAACATCTCGTATTATTGACTGTAGTTAAGGTTTTAGAAACAAAAAAGCTGATTTCTATGCTCTGTAGAAGCCACAAAAACTTTTTCCAAACTGCTTAAGTAAGTAATTCTGCTTTATATTGGACGCATTTCTATAGTCTTTCAGATGTAATGATTAATTCAATTGAATTTGTGCACATGTACATACAGTACATACAGAATGAAGGCCACATTATTGGGTACACCAACGTCTCCTTAAGGCAAAGATCTAGTCAGCCAATCACATGGCAGCAAATCAATGCATTTAGATATGTAGACACAGTCAAGATGACCTGCTGCAGATCAAACCACGCATCAGAATGGGAAAGAAAGGTGATTTAAGTGACTTTGAATGTGACATGGTTGTTGGTACAATATGGGCTGGTCGGGGTTTTTAAGAAACTGCTGACCTACTGGGATTTTTACACACATCCATCTCTAGGGTTTCCATAGACTGGTCCGAAAAAGAGAAAATATCCAGTTCTCTGGGTGAAAATGCCTTGTTGATGCCAGAGGTCAGAGGAGAACGGCCCGACTGGTTTGAGCTGATAGAGAGGCAACAGTAACTCAAATAATCACTTGTTAAAACTGAGGTATGCAGAAGAGCATCTCTGTATGCAAAACATGTCAAGTCTTGAAGCTGAAGACAACACCAGGTACCACTCCTGTCAGCGAAGAACAGGCAAGTGAGGCTTCAATTTGTCAAGCTCACCAAAATTGGACATTAGAGGATTGGAAAAACATTACCTGGTGTGTCGAGCCTCGACTTCTACTGCGAAGTTCGAATGGGAGGGTCAAACTTTGGTGTTAACAGCATGAAAGCACGGGTCCATCCTGCACTGTATCAATGGTTCAGGCTGCAAGTGGTGCTATGGAGTGGGGGAATATTGTTTTGCTCAGTTTGGGCCCCTTACCAAGTGAGTACTGATTAAATGCCACAGCCTACCCGAGTATTGTTGCTGACCATGTCCATCCCTTTATGACTATGTGGCATCTTCTTACATGTTCTAATGAAAAAAGAGTCATGACAAAGTGGATTTCTGTATACCACCTATTCCTGGAAACACTTGAAGCAGGGCAGCATCAACCATGGATCGGTGCAGGGGGCACACTTGGGGGCAATTTAGAGTACCCTGTCCCAACCACCAGCATGTTTTTGGGAAGTGGGAAGTGGAAAGTGGAAGGAAATCAGGGCACTTGGCAGAAACCCACACAGACATGGGGAGAGCATGCAACATTCCCCCTATCAGGACGGTGACTTTTTAGGTCCCCGTGTTTCACTAAATACATTACAACACAGAAACCTTGTCTGTGATACAATTATTTTATATTTCAAGCAAGTGCAGTGCTGTTCTTTGTAGTCTGAGGTAACGGTACATTTCATTGCTGTTCTGCAGTCTCTGGAGATAACACATCAACCCCCCCGTCCCTGGGATTTAAAACCCCTTTTCTTTCTTTCTTTCCTTGTGTATTGTTTGATCTGTCTGTCACTGTCAGAACAGATGCAAAGGGAAGGGAAGCATCCAGCACATAAGATCATTATATTAACACTGAAGCTGCACTAAACTGTAACTTAGTGGTTTAATGACTGGTATTTGTTCCCATTTCCAGAAACACATGGCAGAATAGAGTACTACAATACTGGCAGAACCAACTGCACAGCTCATATCCACAGTTCAGACTAATGCATTCACATTACACTTGTGCAGCTGCCCGATCCGCATCCCGTCCAGTTTGAACCGCGCATGATCGCACATGCCCAGTACCAGTCGGGCAGAAGGTGCAGATCAGGTAACCACACTCCTCTGAGCAGTTGCTACACAGACGATTACACGGAGCAGGCTGATTAGCTTCTGTTCCTGAAGAAAGACGTGCATATTAGAGGAGAAACTGAAACATGTCCAGTTCACATGAAAACAAGCTGGCAAACACTGACATGTTTGCATAGAACAGGTCAGTTATGCTTGTGAAGCACTGAAATGTGTCAGTTGTTATCTTAGGTTCCATTTTTGAACAAATGTTCTTTTTTGTACAAAATGTATTTAGTTTTTTCCCCTGTAAGTTTAATGTTTGAAAAGATTTTACTCAGGCACAGTACGTTTCTGCCTATAGATATTTCAATCCCAGAACTGTTCTTCTTTCTGGCTGTTAGCTATTTATTGTGTTAATGTTGTACACTGTTCCATATTGGTTGTCAAATTCTGTCAAACTGACATTAATGAATACATGCTTTTAGGAATATTTTATCTTACGTTACACAGATATTGTGATGTATTGTCGGGGACTGTCTTGAAATATATCAACTATCAATTACATTTAGTGGACGCCCTTAGCCAGAGCGACTTACAATCCAAGCAACAGCGGCAGCTTGGCAGAGGTGGGATTTGAACCCTGGACCTTTGGGTCCATACTCCAGTACCTTAGGCTACTTAATAATCACAGCATATTCTACTGCTTGAAAGTTTGTGAACACTTTAGAATTTTCCACATTTCTGCATAAATATGACCTAAAACATCATCAGATTTCCACACAAGTCCTAAAAGTAGATAAAGAGAACCCAGTTAAACAAATGAGACAAAAATATTATACTTGGTCATTTATTTATTGAGGAAAATGATCCAATATTACATATTAGTGAGCGGCTTATATGTAATATATATGTAAAGTATGTGACCCTTTGCTTTCAGTATCTGGTGTGACCCCCCTGTGCAGCAATAACTGCAGCTAAACATTTCCTGTAGCTGTTGATCAGTCCTGCACACCGGCTTGGAGGAATTTTAGCCCATTCCTCCGTACAGAACAGCTTCAGCTCTGGGATGTTGGTGGGTTTCCTCACATTAGCTGCTCACTTCAGGTCCTTCCACAAACATTTCCATTGGATTTAAGGTTCAGGACTTGACATGGCCATCAAAAACATGAACTTTATTCTTCTTTTTAACTTAAAAACATTTCTTTGGTAGAACGACTTGTGTGGCTTAGGGGTTGGTGTCTTGCTGCATGACCCACCTTCTCTATGAGATTCAGTTCATGGACAGATGTCCTGATATTTTCCTTTAGAATTCTCTGATATATTTAGCAATTCATTGTTCAGAATCAATGATGTTCTATCAATGATTTGTCCAAGCCATTCTGCCCCAGATGCAGCCACTAAAAACAGGGCCCAAACCATGATACTACCACCACCACCATGTTCACAGATGGGATAAGGTTCTTATGCTGGAATGCAGTGTTTTCCTTTCTGCTAACGTTTTTTTCTTTTAAACCAAAAAAGTTTCTATCAGTCCACAAAAACATTCTTCCAATAGCCTTCTCTGGCCCTTGTCCTCGCGTGATTCTGTAAGCAAACTGCAGATGGAGCAGCAATGTTCTTTCTGGAGAGCAGTGGCTTTCTCCTGGCTGCCCTGCCATGCACACCAATTGTTGTTCGGTGTTCTTCTGATGGTGGAACTCAATGAACATTAACATTAGCCAATGTTGAGAGAGGGCCTTCAGTTTGCTTAGAAGTTAACCCTGGGGTCCTTTGTGGACCTCGCAAAAACTATTACACGCCTTGTTCTTGGAGGTGATCTTTGTTGGGCGACCACTCCTGGGGAGGGTAACAATGGTCTTGAATTTCCCTCCATTTGTAACACATCTGTCTGACTGTGGATTGGTGGAGTCCAAACTCTTTAGAGATGGTTGTGTAACCTTTTCCAGCCTGATGAGCATCAACAACTCTTTTCTGAGGTCCTCAGAAATCTCCTTTGTTCGTGCCATGATGCACTTCCACAAACATGTGTTGTCAAGAGCAGACTTTGCTAGATCCCTGTTCTTTAAATAAAACAGGGTGCCCACTCACACCTGATTGTCATCCCACTGATTGAAAACACCTGACTCTAATTTCACCTTCAAATTAACTGATAATCCTAGAGGTCCACATACTTTTGCCACTCACTAATATGTAATATTGGATCATTTTCCTCAATAAATAAATGACCAAGTGCAATATTTTTGTCTCATTTGTATAACTGGGTTCTCTTTATCTACTTTTAGGACTTGTGTGAAAATCTGATGATGTTTTAGGTCATATTTATACAGAAATATAGAAAATTCTAAAGGGTTCACAAACTTATCAATGTACACTAAAGCGCATCTTTACATGTGGCCAAAAGACTAAACCCCACCAAAAGCTTGCAGGATGAGCCAGAAGCACAAGCTAGTTGATTGGTCAAAATAAGACACATAGGTTAGCAATGTTGCAGATGAAATGAAAATGTGATCTCCACCAAATTAGCCAGTTATCTCAACTGATAATACGTCAAGCTAAATATAAACCCATGTGACATTTTTTCATTATTTTTCCCAAGGTAAAGCTGACTTTTGTATTGAATCACTCACTCTGAAATGAGAAAATCACCCTGAACAGCTGATGAAGGGCAGGACAATTTGCTTGCGAGGCTGATTAAGGATGGATCAAATTTCGCACACTAAGTCACAATTCTCCCAAACCTGACATTTACTACTAATGAAAACTGAATGATGAGCGTGCTGAATATACAGCGATAGTAAACACATCCTTTCACTCCACACATGCACACCCATGGGAACAACGTTATGGATACAGTTCTAGCTAATAATAATACATCATACAGCCAAGGTTAATGTTTATGATAATCATATTTAATAAAAGTCCTTCGAATGTAATTAAAAGTAAAACTTGTCATTATCTGACCCATTTGGGCTCACAACTACTGGAATATAGCAGCATATGATTACATGTGAAGAAATGCATCTAAAGTATCCCCCTCCAGTCTATGGAAACTATTCACTTGTCATCCATGAACATCTGTTTAAGAAGCTGACACGGAGGCCAAATTCCAGAGGCAATGCGTCATTTATGAACACGGGGAAGACTGCAGAAGACAGAAATTAAATGAGACGAAAGTATGTTGACCTTCAGAAATCAGGCAGGAAGAGCTGCATGCTTTAATATGCCCACATAAACTTTTATGGCCATACATTACCAGTTTTGCCTATAATTACAGGTAACAATTAACAAAGCTAAACAGTTGTAACCTGTAACCTGTAAACACACACACACGCTGAGCTGTACCAACCCTTCTTAAAGGCAAACTATATGACATAGCTTTTAGGTTTCTTCTAGATAAAACTATTAGAAACTTGCAAACAACACAGGGTTCCTAACTATGTTCAACTGCACAACATGGCACTGCTCACCTTTTGGGAGAGAAGTGTGTGCATTATTTCCAGGCCTGCACTGCTTACCAGAACTGCTGTGGTATGACCTAGCCGTTAGCCATTAACCGATATTTAAATCAAAGACAATCCTATGCAAATTACAACTCTTATTTATCTGCTGCATTTTTGAGTTTTAGTCAACACCTCTTTGTTCAAACATCGCCCTTGGTCAGTCATTTTCATCTATGGTAAGCTTAACTTTATGCAACAAGACATAACACAAGAAAAAGAACACAAGACCGTTCTTTATAGGCTATACAAACATCATTAAATGCCACAATTACAGGATCAACGTCCACTCCGGAACAGAATGCAGTTAAGATGAACAAACTCGGCCAAATGAATGGTGTAACATTTTCTGAATATAGAATAACAATGACATTCTAGTGGAAGCTCAGAGGATAGAAGGTGCACCTGATATTGCAAATACTGAATCAGTGCCACTGCACAGACTGGAATAAAATGGGGATTCTATTTAAGCAAGGCTTGCATCTCTTCTGATATAAGAACCTTCATTCTCGTAAGCAGAACCTCTAGCACCATGCATCTTTTGGAGGAGAGGGTCAATTTTACACAATATTTATCAGATGGCTCTTTTCACTCTTGCTTTGCTGTCCTACTAGCCTTATGAAACTAGTTATTACTTGTATAGGATTTAGTAGACGCCTTAATCCATAGTGACTTAGAACTTATTTGAAACAAGGCACATTTCAAGCAAGTATGGGTTAAGGGACTTGCTCATGGGCCCAACTCTTAGTTTAGCAGTGCTGGGATTTGAACCCTGGATGTTCTAGTCTATAGTACCTTAACTGCTGCACCACCAGTCTGCATAGCTTGTCAGGAGTGTAAATATAGTAAATATGTATAAACGGCATTTAATAATATGTTAAGAAGGGACAGAGGGATAACAGATCAAGTTAATATATTAAAAGTAATATAACAATATGACTGTATTCATAAATGGCCATATGACTTACATTTGTTTTATTGAAGAATTGTTTGCTGTTAGAATGGACTTGACTACATGAACATCTATCACGAGGTTAGCTGTGAGCTTTCAAGTCCTGACATTACTGCTGTTTTTGCCACAGAGAAACACAGGAAAGCTACATTCGAAATACATGATTTGTATTTTATTTCCATGAATTGCAATTACATGCAAGTATATCAATCTGAATAACAATGGTCAGGTGTGAGCAGTGTGTCACCCAAAAATCTTCTGGCCATTTAATCCATTTCCAATATCCCATTCTCAACAGCAACTGGTTTAGTTCATCTTTCTGCAAGTGGTGTTTATTATAACGTGCACATTAATGGCTCATTAAACATCGGACTCAAGCTCAGACCAAACTGCCAGCTCTGCAAAGCATGTCTGATCTTGACTCTGTGCTGAGGCAGTGAGCCTGACATGCATTTGAATACTTTCACTTTTGAACAATTGAAAAACAGCCCACCCCAGCCACCTTTGGGAGGTTGATTGTAGTTCGTGCTTCCCAATAAGCACCCTAGAGAACCATTCAATCATAGTTCTAATGGCTTCGAGTTTTCATGGTTTATAAAGCTAGTGGCTTTTTTTGCATCAGTCTGTCAAACAAGAGGGCAGGCAGCAAGCAGGCAGAAGTAATAGGCGAAAGCGCCAAAGCTTTATTGACGTTCTTAAGTGCTAGACCACAAAAAGATTAATTTACCCAAATCATAACCCAAGGCAAGGCCACCAAACTTCTATCAATCTTTAATGATAATAAACACAGGGTAAAATCATGTTTTGGAGCACTAAGCTGATGCACAGTAAATTGTAAAGCTGCTTTGAGACAATGCTCCATTGTAAAAGTGCTATAGAAGTAAATCTGACTTGACTTAAATGTATTTGTAAGTTCACATTAGAATAATGACAGTATACACATAAGCCAGTAACATTGGTGCTTATGAATATCAAGATACATGTATTATAGGTTATACACGCACATCCATTCACCTATCACTTGTTTTTAGCTACAACACAACACTCACTGTCCATTTCATCAGTTCCACTTAACACACAGTCTGTAGTTCTACAATTACACACTGTAGTCAGTCTGTTTCTCTACGTAATTTGTTAGACACATCTACAATATTGTTCCAGCTTGCAGATGTATAGTCAAAGACAGTTCATCTGTTGTTGCACAGTTAATGTTAGTCATCTTCGAATATTTTATTAGTGCTCACAAGATGCTGGTGGCTGGACATTTTTGGCTGGTGAATCACTTTCAGTCCAGCAGTGACACTGAGGTGTTTAAAGACTCCAGCAGCACTGCTGTGTGTGATCCACTCACACCAGCGCAAAAACACACAAACACACAGTGTCACTGCAGTGCTGAGAAAGATCCACCACCCAAATAGGACTGATAAGAGATGCTAAGAGACGACATGGAATGTGTATTTGGCCGATATCCAGCGTATTTAAATTACGTCCGTGTCGGTGCGGATCCAATTCAGAGTATCAGATTGTTGCCACACCATGTATAAACTTATACCACGGATGTACAGTGGGGCAAAAAAGTATTCAGTCAGCCACTGATTGTGCAAGTTCTCCTACTTAGAAAGATGAGAGAGGTCTGTAATTTTCATCATAGGTACACCTCAACTATGAGAGACAAAATGAGAAAAGAAATCCAGGAAATCACATTGTAGGATTTTTAAAGAATTTAATTGTAAATTTGGTGGAAAATAAGTATTTGGTCACCCACAAACGAGCAAGATTGAAATTTGCCAGAGAGCATATGGTTGATCCAGAAGAGGATTGGGAGAATATCATGTGGTCAGATGAAACCAAAATAGAACTTTTTGGTAAAAACTCAACTGGAGGAAGAAGAATGCTGAGCTGCATCTCAAGAACACCATACCTACTGTGCAGCATGGAGGTGGAAACATCATGCTTTGGGGCTGTTTTTCTGCAGAGGGGACAGGACGACTGATCCGTGTTAAGGGAAGAATGAACGGGGCCATGTGTATCGTGAGATTTTAAGCTAAAACCTTCTTCCATCAGTGAGAGCATTGAAGATGGAACGTGGGCTGGGGTCTTCCAGCATGACAATGATCCCAAACACACCGCTCAGACACGAAGGAGTGGCTCCGTAAAAAGCATTTCAGGGTTCCTGGAGTGGGCCTAGCCCGTTCTACAGAGACCTCAACCCCATAGAAAATGTGTGGAGGGAGTTGAAAGTCCGTGTTGCCCCAAAACATCACTGCTCTAGAGGAGATCTGCATGGAGGAAGGAATGGGCCAAAATACCAGCTACAGTGTGTGCCAACCTGGTGAGACTACAGGAAACATTTGACCTCTGTCATTGCCAACAAAGGTTATGTTACAAAGTATTGAGTTGAACTTTTGTTATTGACAATGTGATTTCCTGGATTTTCTTTTCTCATTTTGTCTCTCATAGTTGAAGTGTACCTATGATGAAAATTACAGACCTCTCTCATCTTTCTAAGTAGGAGAACTTGCACAGTCAGTGTCTGACTAAATACTTTTTTGCCCCACTGTATCTGTCAGAACACACATTATACGGTGCATGACAGTAATTAATTAATAATTAAAAACACAGCACAGCTTTATAAAGATGCACTGCTTTGATATCTGCTCCTGATAACCTGAATCGATTCTATTTCTGATTTGATTCAATAACGATTCAGTTACAGATATTTCAGTTGCAATACCAAGTTTTGTTCAGAAATTAAAAGAGGCTTTCAGAGAACTTATTTTGTAATTGTACAAAGATCACTCGACCTAACATTAAGATTATTAGTGTTTACATCAATAATTACCCCAACCAATCTGCATTTGGAAAGGCCATTTCACTCAAACGTTGATGTCTGAGTAAAACATAACGTGGTTCCAGAACATTAATAAGGCTTGGGAAGCCATCATATTCAACAATGCTGTATAGACCATCTATACATACAAAAGTTACCAGAGCCTCAGTTATTTGTTTTGGCATGGTGAGAACTTGAACCTCTAGTGGAGGTTGTTTAGCGGTTGCCTTTTTTGAATATCAGGGTGCTGTCTTGTTAAATGGTTTCTCAGATTTGTCACATTAACACAATATTTCAAGTCTATGTTGCACGGCTTACATACGGCTTTGCTTTTGTCAAGCTTTCCCCTACAGCCATGTTTAGTAGTGCTGGACAGGATACTGTATAAATGTAACTAACTAAAATAAACACATCTTAACCATGACTCCACTAGCAACAGCAAGTCAAAATGGAAGTGCTTGAGATCTGACATACAAACCTTGATTTAGTGTGTGTGTGTGTGTGTGTGTGTGTGTGTGTGTGTGTGTGTGTGTGTATTTACAAGCATTTTGTAAAGGACAATTCTCCAAAACTACAATTACACCCCACATCCACGCCAACAAACTACTGAAAAGCCATATTAGAGGAAAGCCTTCTCTTTCAACTAACCACAAACAAAAGCACCTGGAGTTTACCACATGCTATGGAAACTTCAATAGGAGATCATCCTCCATACAATTAGCACAGCGGATGAACTCTGCAAAGTAGCATAAAACGAAGGATAATTCCCACTCTTACTTAAGGTGGAGGAACTGTAATGTTCTGACGACATTTTTCCTCTAAAGGCCTTGAGAAGACCCTGATAAGACACATGGCATCACAGAGTCCTTTAAGTAACAAGACACTTCAAATGTGCCAGCATAAGCAGTGGTGCAGTAGTTAAGGTACTTGACTACAGACAAGACTGTTGAGGGTTTAAGTGGTAGCTTTGTAAGCTGCCACTGTTGAGCCCTTGAGCCAGGCCCTTATCCCTCATTTGCTTGCAGCATGGCTCGATGCTGTAAAATTGTACAAGATATGATTCGCACCGGCTAAGAGCATTTGCTAGATGCTGTAAATATAAGAAGCTCTATTTGTCCATCTTCAAGCAGGGCAATGATCCAAAGCATAAACTGGTTTAATGGCCAGAGAAACACGTTTTTGACTTGGTACCCAAGTCCCCTAATGAAATCTCATTGAAAACCTGTGGGTGAAAGCTTTAAACTCAAGTCCACAAGAGAGGATATTAAAGGATATGCAGAGTATTCAGTACGGAGCAGGGTCTCACATTCCTTGTTCTGTGTTCTTCAAAATCTTTAAGCACTACTGCAGTAAGAATATATCAAAATATATATCAAGAACTGCCACATTTTATCAGAATGTACTTCAATTAAAGAGGTTTTTTTTACTGGGTGAGAACAAACTAATTAAGCATGAAAAATAATTTATTTAAACATTTTACTAACCACTAACAAGGATGCCAACACTTCTGTAGTTGACTGTACAGGTTTCATTATTTAAACATGCATAAAAAGCATTAAAACATCAGAACGAGTTTACACATGTGCAAAGTAAAAAGGATTTTATGAGCAGTAAAAAACCCACGCTCACAGAAAAATGTAAACAAGCAAGTAACTGTTTACTAAGCACCTACTCGTACAATGAGACAAGTAAAGCCTAATGTGTATTTTAAACCAACAACATGCACATGTTTAGAAGATTGGAGACAGGCCCCATGGTTCTGGGTAATTCTCAGAATAAGGGGGTTTTCTGTTGTGACACCAATGACAAAATAGCCATAACATGCTACGCTTAACCTCACCACGCCTACCACAATGTACAGAAAGAGTCAGACTGTAAACAGCAATTCCCGTGAAATAATATAACATAGTCTAATCATATCATATTTATAACAAAGAAATGAAACATGTTTTATCATCAAGATTTTGAACACTGTATTGTATACCATATTTATATCCTACACACTATATAGCAAAACTACATGAGAGACTGCAGTATACTGGTATTGACTAAATAGGCATGATACCCACATAGAGTGTGGCAAAAAAGTATTTAGTCAGCCACTGATTGTGCAAGTTCTCCTACTTAGAAAGACGAGAGAAATCTGTAATTTTCATCATAGCTACACCTCAACTATGAGAGACAAAATGAGAAAAAAATCCAGGAAATCACACTGTAAGATTTTTAAAGAATTTAATGTAAATCATGGTGGAAAATAAGTAATTTTTTGTATTTGGTCACCCACAAACAGCAATTTCCCTGGCTCTCACAGACCTGTAAACTTCATCTCTTCTGGTCTAAGAAGTCCTAACTCTTCTGTCCTCCACTCGTTACC
This sequence comes from Ancistrus triradiatus, assembly GCA_025084515.1. NCBI lineage: Eukaryota > Metazoa > Chordata > Actinopteri > Siluriformes > Loricariidae > Ancistrus > Ancistrus triradiatus. The sequence goes on along the minus strand of JAJAGP010000370.1, from coordinate 319,383 downwards.
TGTATTAATGGCACTGTTTGACCTCGCTATCTGTATAAAATGACACCTGTCCACAGCCTCAAAACAGTCCAGACTCCAAATCAAACTATGACCAAGACCAAAGAGCTGTCCGAAGGACACCAGGAAGAAAATTGTAGCTCTGCACCAGGCTGGGAAGAGTGAATCTACAATAGGCAAGCAGGTTGGTGTGAATAAATCAACTGTGTGGAGCAATCGTAAGAAAAAATGGAAGACATACAAGGACCATTTGATAATCTCCCTCGATCCGCTGGGGCTCCACACAAGATCTCATCCTATGGGTGGGGTCCAAAAAATGATCATGAAAAAACAGTGAGGTGGCAAAAATCCCCAAAACTACACGGAGGGACCTGATGAAGAAAACCTGATTTTTTTTTTTTGCCCCACTGTATAGTCCTTGTTGCCCATGTACCCCTCCTCCCCAGCAATGCTGTGCTGAGACATGTCCGGCAATCCATGTGCAGTTTGCATGCAGTGGAGTGCAGATCCAACCTGTGTCTTATCAGCACAATGCTTATAAGGACCACCATGGACCATCATCTGGATGCTGTGAGTGGATCAGACATTGCAGTGCTGCTAGAGTAAACACCTCCGTGTCACTCCTGGACTGAAAATATTCCACAAGCCAAAAATATCCAGCCACCAGCGTCCTTTGAGCAGTGATGAATGATTAGAGGATGACTAACACAAACTGTGCAACTCCAGCAGCACTGTGTGTGATCCACTCTCATCAGTGCAACACATGGATCAACTCACCATATACCGAGTACAAGGCTGTAAGTTGGTGGCACCGTTTTACACACACACTCCAAAGCCATGCATTAGGTATAGCTGTGTCTCTAAAGTGTGCCAGATTGTGTGCACCTGTTCCCTGAAATGGATTCTTGCCATGCGCCCTGTGTTCCCGGTTAAGTCCCGGCTTCCCCACGATCCCAGAACTGAAGAGTTGGATTAAAGATGCCATGAGAACGAACAAATGAACTAAGTTACTGTTCCTAAACAGTTCTTAATCGTTGACACAACGTGACAAAACCTTCTAAACTAGAAGGCACAAAAACGTACATTTAATTTACAACTCGAGTCTGTCGCTAAACGCTTCGTTCTCGCTTTAGTCTTGATTTGTGCGCAAACCTGTTCACAATTATAGTCTTAAGCAAAAGTCTGCCACCCCTTATCAAGTTTCATCTCAGTACAACTCCGGCAGGACACAACAAGTACCACTGCTGTAGCCAACTGGCAGTTCAGTAAATGAAATTCGGATCATTTCCAAAAACACTCGTGGATCATCTGCAAAGGCGTTTGCACCTTTCATTTCCCACATGTTCTAAAGTTCAGACAGTAGCTTAAACCAAATTGGAATTGGGTGAGGGACGCGCAAACTTTTGCATAAGAATGCAAGTGATGTGTGTGCATGGAGTGAAGGTGGGAGAGAAGAGAAGGAGGTGGAACTGACTTGAAAGTAAGCACACAGAGCGGTCGGTAGGACTTGTGGCTTGTGTTGTCGTCCATCCTTTTCCCCCAGAAGTCGTTGGTGAAGATGCTGTGCAGGCTGGAGCCGGGCCTCACGTCCGGATTGTTCACTATCGCCCACACGTCGTCGTGCACGAACTCTCCCCATAGCGCGTTGCCGTAGCAGAGCAGGCAGGCGACGAGCAGCGTGCCGTAACCCAGCAGCGCACACACCGACTGCCGCCCAGCTGCCCTCCACCCGCGGCTGCTCCTCCAGGTCATGTCGGCCCCCTTCTCACACGGAATTCGCCTAGGCTAAACGGTAGACATGCAGCGACTGCCATTTCTTTCCTGGGACTCACGAACCTGATGTACCAAACCACCGAAGAACGAAGAGAAGAGCGTCTGTGTCCGAACAGAAAAAGCGAGAAATCCGCCTCCTCGCTCATGCGCACTAGAACTGACTCGATCATTTACTGACTCGATTCTTCAGAGCATCGTTTGTAAGAAGCGACATGTGGTGGGTTTTGGTTCGGTTATTCACCACGTAGGACAGCTACACGACACGGAGGCTCCAAGCAGATTTTTTTATTATACACACTAGGCATATAAACTCACTGCCCACTTTATTAGGCACACCTGTTCAACTGCTCCTTCACTGTGCTCTAATCAATCACATAGAGACATGGTCAAGACGACCTGCTGAAGTTCAAACCGAGCATCAGAATGGACAGGAAAGGTGATTCCAATAACTTTGAACGTGGCAGGGTTGTGGTGCTAGAAGGGCTGGTCTGCCTATCTCAGTGATCTGCTGGGATATTCACACACAGCCATTTCTGGTTTCTAGAGAATGGTACAAAAAAAGAAAATATCTGGTGAGCATCTGATCTCAGGGCAAAAATGCCTTGTTGATTCCAGAAGTCAGAGGAGAAATGGCCAGACTGTTTCAAGCTGACAGAAAGGCACCAGTAACCCAACCATTTCTTCGAACCGAGCATATCAGAACTCACAACATGTCAAACCTTGAAGCAGATGGGCTACAGCAGCAAAAGACCACCGGGGTGCCACTCTTTTCAGATACGAACAGGCAACTGAGGTTGCGATTCGCATTGGCTCACCGAAATTGGACAATAGAAGATTGGAAAACGTTGCCTGATCTGATGAGTCCCGATTTCTGCTGCGACATTCGGATGGTCAGGTCAGAATTTGGCATCAACAACATGAAAGCATGGATTCATCCTGTGTTGTATCAGCAGTTCAGGCTGCTGGTAGTATAATGGTGTGGGGGATATTTTTCTTGGCACACTTTGGTTTCCTTAATACCAGTGGAATATTGTTGCAGACCATTTTCATCCCTTTATGACCACAGTGAACCCCTGCTCTGATGGCTACTTCCAGCAGGATAATGTGGCATGCCACAAAGCTCAGATCATCTCAAACTGGTTTCTTCAACATGACAATGAGTTGACTGTACTCAAACGGCCTCCACAGTCACCAGAGCTCAATCCAATAGAGCACCTTTGGGATGTGCAGCCGACAAATCTGCAGCAACTTAGTGTGCTATCATGTCAACATGGACCAAAATATCTGTAAGGAAGGTTTCCAGCTCCTTGTTGAAATTAGGCAACAAAGAATTAAGGCAGTTTTGAAGGCAAAAGTGGGTCCAAACCAGTACTACCTAATAAAGTGGTCAGTGAGTGTAGGTACTACCATATCAAGGTCGTAAATATTGATAACACTAGGCATATGGGTACTCTTACACATTTATTGTTCAGCATTCTTGTTTTCAAGACTTTAAAGGTCCAGTTAGGTTTATACATCAGATCTTAAGAAAATAATAAAAATAAAATAATAAAGTCAACCTCCCATAACGTTCTAGCCCAATATAATAGTATAATAAAATTATAATTATTTTCATATTATATATTTCCAGGCACAAGTATAAGACTTACTGGTTAAGGCAGGTTAAAATGCACTGCAAGGGGAATTCTGTGGATGTGGACAAACTGTCAATAAAAGGGGTCAGAGGAGGACAATAGGACTAAAGGACAAAAGAATCGTTCTATGTTATGTTTAGGAACACACCGTCTGTTTTACTGCTCACTATGTCAGTAACAAAATATATATCAAGAACAAATGACAGGATGTTCCTTGGGGCCAGTAATCAGATAAAGGCCAGTTTTTGTACAGAGCCCTGACCTTAGCCCGTACCTATCAGATACTTTTGAGATTAATTACAATACCAACCGTGAGCCAACTGTTGAATGTCCAACCTCAGTCCCTGTCCTCACAGTCATGTTACAAAATCTAGTGGAAATCCTTCTCAGATGAGTGGGGGCTGTTGTAGCAGCAAAAGGGGGACAAACTCCACACAAATACCCATGTTTTTGGGTGAAGGTTTTGGTTCTCCAAGGACTTAAACACAATAAAATTTATAAATTAAGCCTCCGTGATACTGAAATAGGACTTGCACTCCACTCTACAAGAACAATGCTAAAGAGGCCACACTTCTCATGGCATACTATTTGTGGTTTTGATTTTAATTCTACTTCACTCACGAAAATCAATAAAGCTAACGTTTTTTGTGTGAAATGTTTTGATTTGCTTTTATAACAACTGTATTGGATGGATTTCAGTGACGGTAGATGCCTCTCTGTACTTGTTTGTTCTCTACTTCATTCTCAAGGTAACTTGGCAAGAACCTTCTTTCCAGAAATGCAAGCCCGTTCTTCTTATTCTTAGTGTTGAGAAACACTGTATTGTCACTGTGATATCCTACATAGTAGATTACAAAGAGAAAATGACTGGTTTATGTTGCCAAGCAACTTAAAAGCCTTTTAACGTCAATCCTGGAGATCAATGTCACAAAGTGGGACAGTATGGAAAATGGAAGTTTCTGATCCCTCAGACGGCACTGCATTAAGAACCGTCCTTCATCAGTAGCTGATACAATAACATGGGTGAGGAATTACTTTAATATTTGTCAATCACTAGAATACAGAAAGTTCACAAACGTCACTTAAAGCTTCACTGTGCAAAAAAAGAAGCTCTGTGTTAACCAGGTCCAGGAGTGGCAACGACTTCTCTGGGCTTGGGGGCATCTGGGATGGACCATCACACAGTGGAAATGTGTAACGTGGTCAGACCAGTCAGTATTCCAGGCTTTTTTTTTTTGGTGTAAAGAAAAGGACAACTTTTTTGGGACTGTGTTGCAGGCCTGAAATGCAGCAATAGTCTTAATATGAAACGAAGTTGACCAGACAAAACATGAAACATGTCGAGGTAATACAGTCTGTGATGAAATAAAAATCAAAGTACAAGTAGGAAACTATGCTATTTTTTAATTCAGTATTTCAATCCTGTCCCAACTTTTTTGGATTTGGGGTTGCAATAAAAAAGGTTGACAAGATACCCACCCCAGCAAAAAATACAACACACCAAGGGAGTAGTGTTAGACTAATTTTTATGTCTTAAGTTAATTCTCAAAACATACTGTTACAAAAACAAAATGGAACATACAAACATGTAACAAATAGAACACAGTCATCCCAGTGTGTATATAACAAGCTAGACACACATCTCTGAAACACTGTTGGCATGGAACCATTCGTTCAAGCTTCTGTGCATGTGTGTCTCCTCATACACTGGGTTATGTCCAAGATCCCATCACGCTTTGGATGAAAACTCGGGTCTCACAGCTAAAAGGGGGACGTGACAAAGTCCGGCAAACAACAGTGATAGATCTGAGGGGCTCATACACGGATATCTCAATACTGTCACCCATAAACATACACTGGCAAGTCATACTGAGGGTCAGTCCCAAGAAGCAACTCTTCTTCCTCCCTAGAACAAGCCCTCTCTGTCCAGTCCTCCTCCTTCCTCAGTGGTCCTGTGTCTGTTGACCTGTGGGAGTTGTTGGTCTGATGTGTCCTTGTAAAATCAGGACAGGCTATGGAATTCAATTCATTGCAGATCCAAAACCCACAATCGTTTCTCCATTTCATTGCTCCGTCACGCCCACGCAGAACGGGTCTCTGCAAAACAAAAAAGGACCTACATGTTGACTTTCAAAAGTCAAGCTCAGCTAAAATTTGCACATTAAACAAAAAAGCAAAACCAAAAGCATATCCCATCACACACACTGGTACTTTAGTGACTTTAACAAAATATAATTTATTGCTACTTGGAACAATTTATTCAAAAATCATTACACTGCGTAATAAATATGAACTGAATGCTGTAGTGCTGCTGAGCTTACACTAGTTTAGTTTCACTATAAAGCTTGGTTTGCATTTCATGAATAGGTTCAGAAAGTCACCTAAAGAAATGTCTGTAGGATAATAACTCTTAACAATTAATCAGAGCAGCAGAAGTGTAAAGATTATAGAATTAAACAGAATTTTATACCAGGTTTATGACCGCATGTTTTGATACACCTGCAAATTCAGCTATGCTTTGTGACCCATTTTTCCACACATTTAACGAGACACTCACTGCACTGTACCACCTCTTCTCAATCTCTTTAGAATTTTCTATATTATAAATATGACCTAAAACATCATCAGATTTTCACACAAGTCCTAAAAGTAGATAAAGAGAACCCAGTTAAACAAATGAGACAAAAATATTATACTTGGTCATTTATTTATTGAGGAAAATGATCCAATATTACATATTAGTGAGTGGCAAAAGTATGTGAACCTCTAGGATTAGCAGTTAATTTGAAGGTGAAATTACAGTCAGGTGTTTTCAACCAATGTGATGACAATCAGGTGTGAGTGGGCACCCTGTTTTATTTAAAGAACAGGGATCTATCAAAGTCTGCTCTTCACAACACATGTTTGTGGAAGTGTATCATGGCATGAACAAAGAAGATTTATGAGAACCTCAGAAAAAAAGCTGTTGATGCTCATCAGGCTGGAAAAGGTTACAAGACCATCTCTAAAGAGTTTGGACTCCACCAATCCACAGTCACAGATTGTGTACAAATGGAGGGAATTCAAGACCATTGTTACCCTCCCCAGGAGTGGTCGACCAACAAAGATCACTCCAAGAGCAAGGTGTGTAATAGTTGTGTAATCAGTTGGCGAGGGTCACAAAAGACCCCAGGGGGAACATAACTTCTAAGCAACTGAAGGGGGCCTCTCTCACATGGGCTAATGTTAATGTTCAGAGTCCCACCACATTCAGAAAAGAAGACTGAACAACAATGGTGTGCATGGCAAGGGTGGGGTAGCAAGGAGAAAGCCACTGCTCTCCCAAAAAAGAACATTGTTGTGCGCGTCTCTGCATTTGGAGCTAAAGATCACGTGGAGGAAGCCAGGAGGCTACTGGAAGAATGGTTTTGTGGATGGATGAGACCAAAATAGGACTTTTTGGTTTTTTTTTTTTTTTTTTTTTTAAAAAGAAAAAAGCATTATGGTTGAGAGAAAGGAAAAAACACTGGCATTCCAGCATAAAGAAACCTTATCCCATCTGTGAAAAATGGTGGTGTATGGTAGTATCATGTTTGGGGCCGCTGGTTCCGTAGTCCCTCACCCCCCCCCCCCCCTCCCCCTGCCTCTTCTGCTCTTATACCCGTCGCCTTTATTCGCTTCTCATCTCCCCTCTCGTCCTTCATATTCTCTCTTTTCCTTCGCTCTCTTTCCCTCCTTCTTTCGCTCTTGCCTTTTCTTTGCTTTCTCTTTCCCGCAATGTTACCTTCTTAATCCCTTTACGACTGATGTTCCTAGACTATTCTATGTTGAATATACCAGAGCATTATAAAAAACGTCTTTTTAATCCTGGTATGCCCACCCCATCAGGCGCGATCCTCAGCAGTTCTTTATCGTTATTGCTTCTTTTATTCTCTGCGTCTCTTTTTCTCCTTCTGTTGTTTCCCACCCCATTATATTGTGACGCCCGCCCGGATCTACAATTTGCACCCCTCCATTCCATAACCACACCACCATTCTGTAATTCGATATCAGAGAAATTCTAAAAGGAAAAAATGTTCAGGGACCTCCCCCTACGCTCGTGCCCACCCTCTCCCCTTTCTCCTTTTACCATATTGCAACTATCCCATCTGTGAAACATGGTGGTGGTAGTATCATGGTTTGGGCCTGTTTTGCTGCAACTGGACCAGAACGGCTTGCCATCATTGATGGAACAATGAATTCTGAATGATATCAGAGAATTCTAAAGGAAAATGTCAGGACATCTGTCCATCAACTGAATCTCAGGAGAAGGTGGGTCATGCAGCAAGACAACGACCCTAAGCACACAAGTCGTTCTACCAAAGAATGGTTACAGAAGAAAAAAACTTTTCTTGAAAAATGTTTTGGAATGGCCAAGTCAAAGTCCTGACCTTAATCCAATGGAAATGTTGTGGAAGGACCTGAAGCGAGCAGCTAATGTGAGGAAACCCACCAACATCCCAGAGTTGAAGCTGTTCTGTACGGAGGAACACACCAGATACTGAAAGCAAAGGTTCGCCTACTTTTGCCACTCACTATTATGTAATATTGGATCATTTTTCTCAATAAATAAATGACCAAGTATGATATTTGTTTAACTGGGTTCTCTTTATCTACGTTTAGGACTTGTGTGAAAATCTGATGATGTTTTAGGTCATATTTATGCAGAACTTTGTACTTTATATTTGAGGAAATGCCCAAGACTTGGGCCTAAAAGTTCGGTCCAAGTTGTGCTCTGAGAACTGTCACTCTGGAGCATTGTGGGTGCTGGGGACATTGATCAGTTACTTTAAACATTACACTTGCCAGACAAAAGACTTAACTAATATAAACATGCAGTGAATCCCCACATTGAAAATAGTTTGATCATGACATGGGCCTCCTAACAGATTTGCTATTATTCAGTGGAACGAATCAAGAAGTTTGCTCTAATTGTGGTACTCTTTGAAGAACTGACTATATGAGCTACGGGGATGCATGCATCTTCAGAAGTGATCTGGACCATTGTGTTTTCAGAGCATGGCTTCCCTCCAGCCTACCCTGTGGTAACAATTGCCTTTCCCCATTTATTCAAAACACCAACCCAACCGACCCAATGCATCCGAAGCTTGTTCATACGTAAACATAAACCAGGCAAGATAGCTAGGGCTCTCACCACAGACATTTGCCTGCTTGGCTCCTCCTCTGCTGGGCCAGGCTGTAGATCTCCTGTAGCTGCTTCTTCTGGTCATCACTCAAAGACTGCGTTAGCATCTGATACCAGCTCTGATCTGAGCTCTGCACACCTGTAATGTCACATATCGCTCACACTGTTAGATGAGACACTGAAGTTAAAACCTTACTGACATTTGAGCAGCTTCGTCCCTTGCAAAATGGACCACATGTCTCTCATATTCAGATAAAGTGTTTTTAAAACAGGTATGCTATTACGTCTTTACCAGATTCAACCACAAAAGCTCCGTGAGGTTTGCAACTTGTGTCTGTCAAAAGCAACCCTTCTTGCTCATGATCCAAATCTAATTTCTAAAATCAAATGATCAATGAATTATGACTTATGACCTGAAAAGATGAACCTTGTGAACAGAAGTGTACAGTTGCTTTATATCTGGAACTAAATATTTATTGCATGTGAGTATGCGAGTGTGTAAGGTGTGGTGGTGTAGCTGGGAGAAACAGAGTGCTACATACGAAGCAGTGAAGCAGAAAAGAACTGATACTCGTCTTCTCCATTGTCATAATCCAGTGGTGTGCTGTACTCCTCCAGCGCAGTCCCCTCCACACCTTCCTCATCCCATGAGTCGTCGTCATCATCATCTTCATCTTCATTGCCATTTCCTGAAGAAGCACTGGAGGGCTGCATATTGGAGCTTTTCTCTCCAGTTTCATCCTCATCGCTGGGAATCTCCTCTAAAAAAACCATTAAACATCCCTCTCTTGAACATGAGATGTTCTGTTAAAATATCACTACAAAGCCATGAGATGACTGATTTATGCTTTAGCACAATGCATTCATTCGTTCCTTTTTACCATATATTTAGAACATATCCACACAACAACAATAGTGGTTAGCAGAATTATAGATGTTTAATGTAAAGTTTTCACCTTTTTTAGAACAGTATGTGCAAGTTGCTATCTCAAGTATCAGGTATATTGAGGACTTGCACCAGGCACAAAACCTATGTAAATCATGAATCAGATTCCATACCAGATTGGTCAAGGTCCATGTTACCATTGGCAGTGTTGTAAAGCAGGGTACCAGTGGAAATGATGCTACTGTTGGGCAAAAGGGAGGAGAACGAGGGTGTCTTCATAGGCAGTGTTAGAGAAGAAAAGGTATGGGTGTAGAGGTGTAAGATATAGTTTTGAATGCTGGTACTTTAACTGGTAACTTGAGGGAACTGGCTGACATGATGGAGAGGAGGAAGGTAGGCATAATGTGTGCACAAGAGACCAAGTGGAAGAGCAATAAGGCCAGGAGCAGAAGGTGGTTTCAAACTGTGGTGTGGTTTGGAGGAGAAAAGTGTACTGAAGGTGCAGAGGGTGTCTGACACAAAGTGATGAGTGTGAAGCAGGAAACTGATGGGGTGATGATGAACGCCATCAGCGCATATGCTCCGCAAGTGGGGTGTGAGATGGTGGAGAAAGATTTCTGAACTGAATCCGTGGAGATGGTGGAAAAGGTTTTTCGGCAAGTACATGGAGATGAGGCATAAGGCAAAGAGAGATGTCGTGAAGGCTACGGAAAAGGCGCATGACGAGCCTTATGAGACGTTGGACACTAAAGAAAGAGAAAAGGACCGGTTGGCCAGACAAAGGGAGTGCACTGGGAAGGATGTACAACAGGTTCATTTGATTAATGAAGTAGATAGAAATGTGCTGACAAGCGAGGAGATGATGTTGAGAAGGGGAAAAGAGGACACTGAGGAGATAATAAATAAAGAAAATGAATAGGAAAACGGAGGGAAAAAAAGGTTGGATGACGTGGAGACAGTTAATCAAGAAGTGTGGTGGATCAGCGAGGACAAACTGAGGACAGCTATGAAGAGATTGAATAGTGCAAAGGCGAATGGCCCAAATGACTTACCCGTGTCTCTAGGAGAGATGGCAGGAGATTTCTTAATCAGATTTTTTAAACAAAATCTTGAGTGATAGGATGCCTGAAGAGTGGAGTGACGTGTACGAGTATGGGGTTTTAAGTAGAAGGGTGATGTTCAGAGCTGCAGTAGCTACAGAGGCAGAACGTTGATCAGCCACATCAAGTTATGGGAAAGAGTAGCAGAAACTGGGTTCAGAGGACAGGTGATGATCTTTGAGCAGAAATATGGTTTCGTACCAAGAATCGGCACTATGGACGTTGCTGTCAGAGAAACAGAGGTGATATTTGCTAGTGTGTTATGAGTGCTGATTAAGTATAGAGAAGGTCACACTGGAGGAGTTACACTGTGTGCTTGAAGATCTAGAGAAAGCTTATTACAGAGTGCGGAACTGTGTTAATATATGAGAAAGTCAGGAATGGCAGAGAAGTATGTGAGGGTGGTACACGATAGGCATAAAACAGTGTCACAACAGTAACATGTTTGACGAACATTTTCAAGGCTCGGAGCCCTTCCTTGTTAGCAACGGTGATGGACAGGTTATGGATGATGGATCAGACAGGAGTCTCCATGGATTATGATGTCCATCTACACAGTTCTGGAGGCTCAGTGGTATTCACAAAGATCACATATTTCCCATTCTGATGGTTGATGTGGACATTGCTTGAAGCTGCTGGCCCATACCTTCATGATTTTAGGCACTGCACTGCTGCCACACTATTAGAGAATTACATGAACGTGTAGGAGTAATAAAGAGTTCAGTGAGAGTGTGTGTGGTGTGTTGGTGATTGACAGCCTGGCTTGGATCAGTCTATACCGTTTTGGGAAAAGGATCAAGATACTTATTTTAGCCAGGCTTTCTCGCAGTAAACAATTGTATTTTGTGCTCATGTCATAAAGTAGAAGCTCACTAAAATGAAAAGAAATTACGTTACAATTTTTGCACGTGCTCAAGTGTACAGACTTCTTTTTATAGTGGGGGCTGACATTTAAGCCTCACTGAGTTATGTAGCAGTGCCTACAAGGTGGCTTGATCATTGGAGCAGGAATGACACAAATGTAATTGTGGAAAGGTGGAATTAATTATAGTAATTTTTATCAGATGAGGTTGAAGCATCCAAGCTCTGATTTCTAACGGACATTTTTTCCATTTTGCAAATTAATTTATTGGTCTATTGCAAGTCTTGGCATGCAATATTTTACCTTTTTTATCATCACCAAGAAATAATGTTTCAGAGTCAGAAGCATTATGGTCTCTATAAGTAGAATGACAAATATTACAAATTACATCATTACATTCACAAATGCCACTTAAAACTTTACTGTGCAAATAAAAGCCTTATGTTAACCATGTCCAAGAAAACAAGTTGACTTCTCTGGTCTCAGAGGCATCTGGGATGGGCCATCACAGAAACATGTATTGTGGTCAGATGAATCAGTATTCCAGATCTCTTTGTTAAAAATGGACACCATGTGCTCCAGACCAAAGGCAAAAAGGACCATCCAGGACAAGCCAGGTTATCCAAAAGCCAGGCTCTGTCATGGTATGGGGTTATGTCAGTGCCTTGGTTAAAGGTAGTTACCTGGAATTAATGTACACTGTATTGTACATTTGAGATTTTAGAGCAACATAACCTGCCATCAAGACGTCATCTTTTCCAGGGACGTCCATGCATTTTTCAACAAGACAATGCAAAACCACATGCTACACACATTACAAGGGCATAGCCTGCCTGCAGTCCTGACATGTCCCCAATAGAGAATGTGTGGAGAATTTTGTATACTGTACACATGTTACACAAGACAGGTAGAATGGGACAAAATAACACGTGACCGTTTGGTATCCTCTGTGCCAAAAGCTCTTTAAAAAGTGGTGAAAAGGAATGGCAACATTACAAAAACAGTAAATACTTTACTGTCCCAACGTTTTCTTGGAATATCATAGGCGTGAAATGCCGGAATGGAGGTTTATTAGCAAATGAAATGAACTTGACCAGCCAAAATAAGAAGCAACTTTATAGAAAAAGTAAGAATTGCTGTTTTTCATTTGCATTCTCCATACTGTCCCAACTCTCGCCGATTTGCGGTACACCTATTCTTCTGTTCAAGCACTTTTAGGCACTTGCCAACAAATATTCCCACTTTAAATGCTTTTAGCACTTGTACAGTCCCTCAGAGACCCCCATAAACCTGAACGATGCGTGCACAGCTCCTGCCTTGGAGCACCAAATCACTGCTGCTTGAAAGATTTCTACACCTGACTCAACCTATCAGCTTTAAAAAGCCTATATGGCCTCAATGAGGTGTGATGGAGCAAAAAATAAAATAGTAGGTCATATACGAGCATGGCTCTCCAGGGGTTGTGTAACCCTGTACTAAAAACAGAAAAAGACAGAAGCACAAGTAAGATTAAGACTTACCGTTCTCATCTTCATGGGAACCTCGTGCTCTGGAGAACTGCTCGGGCTTGTTTAGCACTCGGGAGGCGTAGATGTGTTTCAAGCCCAGGAAGAGCAGCAGGATGGAGGGGATTATCTGACTGGCCACCCCTTCCAGAACCACTGGCCGGCTAGATAGGTCCATGAGCAGACTCAGGCCAATAATGCACATCTTCCGGTCATGCAACCTGCACAGCATGTGAATGTTATGGGATGCCAAAGAAGTTCTAAATAAAATATTAGACTAAAAAATGTGTGTAGTCTCCAGTATGAAGAGACCATGTAAGTTATGATCTAGTGGATTACGTGAGGTTTAGACAAATTAGATCCCCTTCTGCATCCTGAAGCATGAAAACTACGATACACATGATCCTAGTTCTAGACCCACTTCTAAGCACTGTCATGGTTTGAATGAGGAAAATGGCCATACCCTAGGAAGAACTCCGTGTCGTTCATCCACTGGTTGATGAACTGGGCAGTGATGGGCTCAGGGCTATGGGGGAAGCGCATGTTCTCCAGGGTGTGCATCAGCAGGGAGGGACTGTAATACAGAGCAGCAATGGCCACCTGGAGACACATAGTTCGCAGCTCTGTGGACTTCACACCACGGGTCAGCCGCTCTAATACAGCTTCCACAAACAGTGGGATGCACTGGGAGATGCACACAAGCAAACGATAAGTGAGCGACATGTATAGAGATAAACAAATGCACTTGTTGCTGCATGAGGAATCTGCATACAGGATGCTGGTGGCTGGACATTTTTGGCTGGAGGACTATTTTCAGTCCAGCACGAACACTGGGGTGTTTAAAAGCTCCTCATCCAGAGTGTCATACAGTCTACAATCAAAGCAATTGTGGGTTAAGGGCTTTGCTCAAAGAATCTACAGTGGCAGCTTGGCCAGTGGAGGTGGGATTTGAACCCTGGATCTTCTGCTCCAGAGTCCAGTACCTTAACCGCTAGGCCACCATTGTCCCTATCACAACACATTAGAGAACAGAGTAAAGGCAACACAGTTCCTCGACTCACAGGAACTCAACTTGAATGAAACTGTTACCGTTTTAATAAGAACACAGCCCATTTTTAGTGCTTTACTACACAACGCCTTGGTGTAAATCGTGCCAAAAAGTGCAAAGCTCAGGCCTTCACGTTCACAAATTTTCGGTTTAAACTGATTAAATCCACCACATTTGATGCACTGTCAGGCTGACACAAGCAGTAAAAGCTTGAGTCCAGGATAAGTGGATGTTTACTGAGCTGAACTGTTCAAACGTTAGTACCTGTGACAGGCAGATCACCAGTGGACATACTAGGAACTACAGACAACATGTCTTCCTTTTTTCATGCAAATCCATTACAAGTCGAGGTCAACGCTCAGTCCATAACGGAGCCGTTATAATTCCTTTATCGCTTAGAAGTGATACATTACAAAACTAGAGACGTGGCTGACCTGGTCGATGCCCCGGCCACGGCACTGTAAGATGATAACCTCTAGCAACTTGGCAGCGTGGCACTCTGCGTCCTCTCCTGCATCACTTGTTAGGACCTGAGCAAGAAAGCAAGCGATGTCCAAAACTGATCTTCAAGCACATGACAATGCCCCAAAGGAAGATTCAATAGATTTACAGTACACAGACTAACTGTTTGGAAGCCTACCTTTTTACACATGGTGTAGATGACCTCCAGGTGTTTAGGATTGGACAGTAGTGTGTCTGTGTCCACAGTAACGTAATTGTGCAAAAGGGGCATCATATCTGCAAATGTAACACCACTGTGACCACAATGTAGGAAATGCTTTTATTTTCCAGTGTATTTAAGTATTGGCTATTTTTATGTATTATTTATTTCATTTAAGTACAGGTACTTTTGGACTTGGTCATTTTTTCATGCTTTAATCCTACTTATGCTGGTCAGGGTTGTGGCAGGGTTCTAGAGCCAGTCCCCAGAATTTACAAGCCACAGTACATAAACCCTGAAGAGGGTGCAGGTTCATTACAGGTCCGAGAAAGGGATGCTATTGAAGAGCCAGGGGATAATATCCCGTCCGGTCTCCCATGTCTCAGCTACAGCCAGTCGTGCCTGAGTAATGCCCGATCAGGTCAGAAGGCACCACCAGGACTTGAACCTGGGTCACCATGAGTGCCAATTATTACCATTAGCAGCAGAATAAAGCTCAATATTTGGAACAAAACACAAAAACAACAGCTAACAATCTAAATAAAAATAAATACGTTTCAAACTCCATATCAAAAAGACTGTCAAGCAAATTTGAGCTCATGTAATGCCAACGCCCTCCATGGCTGAGAATCCAGGTCAGCTTAATCACACTGCTGTCTGAGTGAGGAGTGAGGCGTGGGGGGTGTATACCTGCCTCCTCTAACGGCCTGAGCAACACCAGACAATCTACTGTGTATAGATAGCAGCTTTTAGGAGGTGGCTAGTTCTCAGTCTCCCATGTTTGTAGCTGTTGTGTAACAGTGGAGACCCAGCAGTTCATTACTGCTCATTGCTACAATTGGGGGATAAAGCTGGGAATGGGGAAATCCACTTACATAGTCTTCTGGTACACAGAGATAAATTCAGGAACAGATTTAAGTTTGATACAAGACAAACACATGCCTGGATGTTCAAAATTGTCCAATAGATGTTCTGTCTTGTTTGGCATAAACATTACATGCTGCAATCTATGCAAAACATCATGCAGAGGTTGGTGTCAGAAACCACATTGCTGGTCTTCATCAAGCCAACTGCAGTTATTCTGAAATTTACAAGACCCTAAAGGCAAAGCAAAGCCCATTCCAGCATCAAATAAGCTTTTAAAGAACACAGATCAGCACTTTGAAGTGAAGATGCCAGAAACGAAGGATCTGCAAGGTCTAAAGCCTCTTCAGGCAGTAAAGACAGTCATTAAATACAGGAAAAAAGTCAGCAGAATTCAAGACATCAGAAAACAAGACTCTTTCAAGAAAAACAACAACTGCAAGGTCATCTAGTGCAGGGTTTTTTGTCTAGAAGACGTGATAAAATGCCATTGCTGTCTAAAAAAACAGATTCTGTCTGAATATGGAAGGTCTGGTTCAGCAGGGTTGTGTGAACTGATGAATTGTGAGGTGTCTAAGCAATGTTTGGTCTCACATTACATGCAGGTTAACCGGGACATATTTGTCAACTCATCAGCTGTTTGCAGCCATTACTATTGAGTCAATACAAAAAACTCTGTCCGTTTATTATAAAACTTAAACATTTAAGGAAATCAAACGGAAGGCTATCCTATACTTAATCCTATACTTTTTTAGCCACTTTATCAATTTGTATAATTGTGGCTAATTTCCTTACCAATTATTTGCTGTTAATACCATTAAAAACGTATTATACCACAGTTAGTTCCGACCCCGCAATCTGATTGGCTGAGAGACGTCTTCCGCAGTGACATTATTGACGATAACGGCACTGTGACCGACGCTCTATAAGTATTAATCCGCGGCACACATGTAACCTAGCAACGACGCCCGCCAGAAAAAGCAGCCAAGTTATAGAGTAAAACACTGGCGAAATGAAAGCTATAATTAGTTTATAAAATCTATTGGTTTTGAAAACGATATGAATTAGGAAGATGAAGCTATTAATGACCACCTGAGCCAAAGGTTTATCACCTTTAGGATTTGGAAGCTGGAAAAGCGAAATGCAGTCAGTACTTTAAATCAAACATCCCAGCTCTTAATGGATCCACAGCTCAACTCAAGAGCAACGAGACAGAAGATCAGTTTTGGTCCCATTAAAAACAATGAACTGAATCAGCTCCATCCCTCACAAAGACGTCTTTTGCTGGACTTAAACTCTGCATCTTTCATTAAGTCCAGCTCTAACCCAGAGAAGCTGCTGATGCTCTGGAACTCTGCCGGTACATTTCTGACTGATCAGATTAACATTAAGAGCTTCAACATAAAAAAATATAATCACTAATCAAACGGGATCCTAGACTTTGGTTATAACATCGGGATCTGACTCCGATCTGCTTCAGTCGGGAAAATAGTGGATCTTAGTAACAGATTGCCTTGTAAACCCCGACCCATTTTATTTGCTGAATGTAAATAAACTTTCTTTTTAATAAATTAAAACTTACCAATCGATATATTTGTGTTTGTTGTCTGTATAATAAACAGTTATGGGTAATTCTGTTCCTAGACTTTAATGCCGCGAGGTAACGATGCAATGGAACTACTTTACCTCGTGGAAGGGTGATAAACAAATCGTTTTTTTGTCCTTTTTATCTTAAAATCTAACAGTAAATGACGATAACGGAACTGTGGTATAAAAGCAATAAGGCACGAGAGGGGGTGCATTATTGTGAATATATCACAGGAAAGAGGCGTTACGGCCTAACAACACCTCTGTCCTGTGATATATTCACAATAATGCACCCCCTCTCGTGCCTTATTGCTTTAATATTCAGCAATTCTGTGGTTTGGCCCTTTTTTGCCCAGGAGTGCAGTGTTCTTTAGTTCTGCCTGTTTAAGTGGTCTAAGCGAGTTTGAGAAAGTGCAGACTGGAAGATCTGGCACAGTACAGTAAACAGTCAGGCAGCTACAAGACAAGGAGCTTGTGATTGAATGCACCATTGTGGTGAAATCTGATCCCAGTCATTATAAATGAACCAGTTGTATGCAGTGCCTTTGTTACTCATCTGAGACAAATTGTGATTGTATTCATATTCGAAATTTTAACTGAGGCACAACGTAACACAGGCAAGCTTTAACTGGGTCACGCTGCTTTTAGCCGCTGTGGCAGGAGAACAAACCTGTAAAGTAGTCAAAGCAGTCGTGCTGAAACACTTCGTAAAGCACGCTGAGCAGCTGCCACATCTGAGGTGAGACGGTCTGGCAGGTGAGGCCAAACGCCAGTGACAAAATCTCCTCATAGAACTCTGCAAGAAAGAGAGAGAAGGCACACGGACGGACACAATTTGTTGATGCACAAACATCATATGACCAAGAAAAAAAATGTCCAAGGGCACCACCATGTGGTCAGTATAGTCCCCCATATTCGACCAGTACCCATACATTTCACTTTTGTGCTTTTCATGTTTTGACCACAAACTCTCCTGGTCAGATCTGCAACGAATTTCTGCAGGTCCACCGCTGGACTGGGTAAGTGTTGCTCTTGCAGTGCCAACTGTGCCTTGCATGGTTGGAAGGTCCTACCAGGACTCCAAACCCATGTAATTGACAGGCTTAGAAGTAAACACTCTGTGAAATGCTTTCTTATTCAAATTAATGGATATTTCTCCGCCATAGTCATTAGTTTCTACAATAAAAGCAACTTCACAGACACACCTGCCATACCTATGATGGGCTTCTGAAGCACAAGGCCAATCACTTGGAGGCAGATCCCCTCCAGCTGCTGAGTGATCTACAATGCAGTGACAAAGAGAATTCGGTTGTATATCCTTCACTGAGAGTCATCTTAGTGGGAGTGCATCTGGACATGTACCGACCTCTTTGTGGTCCTCCATGACGGTAAGGATGGTGTCTATGGTGCTTAGGATGCCCAGCGCCATCACCGTTTTATCTTCGCTCTCCTCATACTCGTCACTCTGCAAAATCTTGCTGAAGATCTCCGCCTGAATGCAAAAGATGTAAAGATGTAGTTACATTTATACTGGGCTTCCTGAAGGCCAAGCAGTTGACTAGTCATTCAGACTGAATATATGGATCTCTGCCCATTCCTAGTGGATGACAGGTATCATAAATACGTTCAGACACCATACCAGGTTTTGGGTCATGTCCACTGCGATCACTGCCACTTCCTCATTGTATTCGCAGATCATCTTCTGGATCACTGTTGTGAGATCATCATTCTCCGTCTCCTTGATAACATGCAGCAGCTCCTGCATCACAGGCCTGATGAAGGGCCTGATGTAGGTCTTAGCTACACAGAAGCACACAGGCAGATTTAATTCAAGTCAATCCATGAAAGAAGTTCATATTTGCTTGATTTACGTGGGACTGACCTTGCTCCTGGTTGCTGACTAACGTTTGCAGAGCAATTGCTGCCTCCACTTTGACAGGCATCTCCTGGTCAGCGATGAGGTCTTGTTTGACCAGCTCCACAGCGTTCCTCAGGACAAGCTCGTTGTGGAACTTCAGAGAGCTGAAACAGTGCAGAACCCAGCAGGACTGCAGCAAAGGCAAAACAGAGTCGCTCTTAGCTTGCTCCTAGCACACAAAAACACTTGTCTCGTTCTACCTTTTTTACAAAGGCCACAGAACCAAGGGACCATAGTGTGTGGCTCATCGAAGCAGGAAACAAAGGCAATGTAAGCTTAACCAGCATAGAGCATGACCATTTTCACTGATACTGGAGACAAAATGTGCTTTTCCACCATAATTATGGTACATGTCACGCAAGATGAATCCTAATTAGCATCAAATGAACATAAATATGCTTTATCATTGTATTAAATCAAAGTGTATTAGTGCAGTGACATCTCTGCATGTGTTCAGTGTAAAATTAGTGCAAACGTCAGCATGGCTAAAACCAACTACAGTAAGGCAACCTCGAATTGGATAAAGTGGCCACGGAGAACACTGTAAACAGCTCAGATGTTAGCTCAAAGGCTGGCTATGGTTACATTTCATAGAGGGCACTAACACAAAAGTTGAATACAGTCAATGCATGTGTACTACAATGCAAGGCAATACCGCCACACACCCTGGTACTTACCCTGGCCCGCAGGTAGCCCATGTTCGAGTTAAGCAAAGGAAACACGTAGTTCTGTAACACAAGCTCCATCTGATCTCTATATGCTTGCTTCTACAAAAAAGAGAAAGAAAGGTGAGATGACTAAATTGTTTAAAGCTAAATTACATTTTAGTCAATACACTATAACAAAAACTGTAGTGCAAAATATGTTGTACCATGTTAGATGTTGGTGTGTCCGGGTCAAAAGTAAACGTAAAAACTCTTAAAACTCTCACCTTTAACAATGGATCAGCTAAGGCGCCAATGACATGCAGTGCTCCATCTTTCTTGCGGGGGTCAATATTGGGATTCATCAAAATCTGATGGCAGAAGTCCATCATCTGAGGCAGGACCTGAGCCGCAATCGAAATGAAGTTATGATCTGAACACAACATAAATGTAACCAACACATACATACTGTACAAGGTACAAGACTGTTTGTTTATTTGGTTTTATTTAACGTCGCTATCAGCATCAGTGGCCATTTCAGAGACATACACAAGGTTACCTCAAGACTAGTCATATACAATGTGGCAAAAAAGTATTTAGTCAGCCACTGATTGTGCAAGTTCTCCTACTTAGAAAGATGAGAGAGGTCTGTAATTTTCAACTATGAGAGACAAAATGTGGAAAAAAATCCAGGAAATCACATTGAAGGATTTTTAAAGAATGTAATTGTAAATTATGGTGGAAAATAAGTATTTGGTCAATAAATTTGGTTCAACTCAGTACTTTGTAACATAACCTTTGTTGGCAATAACGGAGGTCAAACGTTTCCTGTAAGTCTTCACCAGGTTGGCACACACTGTAGCTGGTATTTTGGCCCATTCCTCCATGCAGATCTCCTCTAGAGCCTCTAGAGCATCTAGAGGAGCATCTAGAGGAGTGTATACACTCACGTCAATGGCAATAAAGCATAACCAATTAACGTAACACGCATGTCTTTGGACTGCGGCAGCAAACTGGAGTACCCAGAGTAAACCAACGCAGACATGGGGAGGACATGCAGACACCACACAGAAAGGACCCAGGGATTGAACTCCACCCTAGGATGGACCCTAGGACGAGGCGGCGATGCTACCCACTGAGCCACTGTGCCGCCCCAAGTAGTACAAGTAAAACGATCTGAAGCTGCATTATTCACCTCTTTCCTCTTCCTGGATGCTTTGCACAGCAGGGTCTGAGCCGCAGTAGCCGGAAACACATGGTCATCATACATATCTGAAACAAAATGGCACGAGCATTTTAGCTTATGGGTACTGGCATCCTTTAAAAACAAGTCATCTGATGAAACAGGCGGCTCAAGTTAAACTCCTGATTGAATGTCCTGGCTCTAATTGGTATTTGCTTAGATGTCTTATCACAGTGCTTCTAGAGAATTTACTGACTAAAAAGACATGATAGCTTAAACAGTATTTTTATGCCTAAAAAAATCAAATTAGATACAATTTAAATAATGGAACCAAAAATCCGGAGGCTATATGATGTAGTCAATTTCTTTAGATTATACACTACAACGTTTTAAGCTTCTAAAGCTTCTAGAGTCCTCACAGTTTGGTCATTTCCCCACTACATTCACTTCACTGGAGAGAGAGAGAGAGAGATATATATATAAATAAGACAGTGACAGAAAGGGGAAGATATCAGAAAAAAGAACCCGAGAGAGTCGATGCACTAACTGAATTTCATGTGGATGTACTCGTATGGATCTTCCTGCCACAGCTTCTCATCCTCATCCTTATAGCACATGAGAGGGAACACGATATCCTGAGTTATAGTCTGGATAAAATGAGAAAGAATTCAGTCATTACCTCAAAGTATACAGTCTTTAACAGAGCACTCACGTAACTGGATTGTTCACCCACCATATGAAAACTATAGGACATAATTACATTTCAGTTGTATAAAGCCCTACTCCAACAAAATTAATTTCACACGGAATGGAAAATAATGTGATTATTACAGAAGTATCTGTGTCATATTAATCCAGTTCATGTTCGTAATGGTGAAAAAGTGAAATATTCTGCTGATCCTAGTGATCTGTGGTGGGACTGTGGTGGTTAAGGTCCTGGACTACGGACCAGAAGGTCCAGGGTTCAAATCCCACCTCTGCCAAGCTACCACTGTTGGGTCCTTGAGCAAGACCCTTAACCCACAATTGCTTGGATTGTAAGACTGTATCAATTATAAGTCGCTCTGGATAAGGGCGTCTGCTAAATGCTGTAAATGTAATCGGTAATGCTGAGTGGATTTAGGGTCAAGAACCCATTCTGGAAATTGACTGAGAAGACATGAAAGTGCTTCCTGGATGGTATGCCAGTCCAACACAGGGCCTTGTAATTGCCTCTCGCCCAACTTTCAAAGTTCTAAGACTGGGGTTTGAACTTGGGTGACTCCGTGAATGTAAAAGTATTAGCCAGCCTTGAACTTTTCCACATTTTGTATTGTTACAAGCCGGAACTGAAGTTAACGTAAGATTACATGTCATGAATCTACACAAACCAGTAGTTTGTACTGACGTGTGAGGAAAATCAGTACAGTTAAGCAAAGGAAGAAGTAGTTGTGACCGCCTAAATATTCATCCCCAGTTAAAATATTACATGCAGTTCTGGTGTAAGCAAATGCCATCAGAAGTCCAATAATTCATTAAATTGAGTCCACCTGTGTGCAAGTCTGAGAGCATATCGAGAGCCTGCAGTTAAGATGGGAAAAGCTGTGCACAGGACAGCCACTTCCTGGATATTCCACAAAGCTGGGCTCTAAGGAGGAGTGACATAAAGAAAGACCTTCCTTGAAAAAGAGATTCCGTCCTGGGAAACTGGTCAGGGCTGAAGACAAGATGGATGAACCCAAAGACAGAGCAATCGTCTTCCAGTTTGCAACAGAGCTAAGATTCGAGTCGCACAAGACTGACTGTACGCACACAGGAGTGGTTCAGATGCATGAACCTCATTGTATTAGAGTGGCCAAGTCAAAGTCCAGCCCGGAATCTGACTGAGAACCTATGGGAAGATTTGAAAGCTGCTGTTCACCAACAGTCTTCAAGCAATCTGACAGAGTTCAAGCAGCACAAAGCGAAAAATGTCCTAAACGACCTTCAGCAAAAGGTGGTGTTACAAAACATCCAAAGGTTACTTACAAAAAGAGCAGATGTCTGATTTTTTGTTTCATTATGCTTAGTGTCCCAAAAAAATCCTATTCAAATTGTTAATAAATGTGTGTCAGTCAAAACAAGTCGGTTATGTGACATGTCATTCCAAGTTGTTAAACAAACATTAAATAAAAATTAAGTATTGCGAAAGTATACTTCCGACATACAGTCCACCCCAAGTCAACAGTGTGATGCTATTCAGATGTCCTTATCAGAGTAAACCATCATACACAAGTGTATCCCGAGTGTGTAGTGCTGATTCACACCTGCATGTGTGGCTTCATATGCTTCCATGTGAGGGAGTGAGAGACGCACTGGGTCATGTAGTTTAATGCTTGCTGTAGAACACGTGGACTCACATACTGCTTCTGTCTATGCTGGTCAATCACTTTTAATAAGACCTGGGACAGCACAGGATGACAAGACTCTTTCAACACACAATTACATGAATCTGAGCTTAACAAAAAAGACCAATGCCATAACACACTCTAATAACGGTGAGCTTATTGGTTAATATCAGAAATCCTTCTTCTTCATCGTGAATTAGATTCTAAACGTCCGATGAGTATTAGGTGTCCATTGCTTCCTGTGGCAGCACTGTTTATGTACGTATGTGTGCTTGGCTTTATAGATGGAGTTATTATTCAAAATGGAAGGAGGTGTGGATTGAAGAACCCCAGTGAAGGCTGGCTTCCACTCATGTGAGACTAATCTTAATGAAAAGATCTTGCAACACCTACTTGCTGAATTCCAACAGCGTACGTCTTAAGGAAAAACTCAGCAAACTCATAGTACTCCTTCGTCACGTTGCCCGGGCTCCCATACCTAGAAGTGGGACAAATAAAATAGAAAGATTTAAAACGGAAGAGAAGGGGACCTCATAGAACAAATAATATTGAGCCTTGTCACCTCTCAAACATCCTTGTGATTATGTGTAAAGCCCATTTCTTGCACTTCCACCACACTAATTCGGGCCGATCATCTTCATCCACCTCCAGAGTCTCCTATGAGCCAGAGGGAGATGGGTCATCATGAATAACACATCCACAACCTCTATAGGGGTGTAGGTGTACACAATGCTCCTTCCGCAATTCATTATTTTCTTAACAATTTGGCCGTATTTTAAAAAATTTGCTCAAAAAAACAAAAACTGCAACAACAACCACAAAAAAAAGCACAGCTTACTGGTGGGACATCCCGATCTACAACCACTCTCAGGATCTCCATCCACTGGGTCATGACTGTGTTAATGAGCAGCTGAAGGGGTAGGGAGTACTAAACACACACATAGACAGAGACAGGTTTGCCAACTGTAGTAGAAACAATACTACAAAACAATACTGCTCCTATATTTATATTTAGGAGCGCTCTCTTGCAAAGCAACCTACCAAATGTGCAAATAGTTCATTATTAAATATGGTCTGATCTTTATGCATTCATAATAATACACAAATACATTCTGCTTAAACTGGTACAATGTGCTTTAGCTGCCGTTTACCACGACTGTGAAACATGTGCTTTAACTAGTTACATTGATCAGTTCAATGAATAAAATGAATAATGAGTAGTTTAATTTCCTTAGTTAGTAATAAGCAAAATATATCTGTGTTTTTAAACACTGATAAAAACATATGAGGGATGCTTTGTTAGGCCAAATCTCAATGTACCAAGAAATGTTTATAGCACTGCAACAACTTAAAAATGTGTGAACATTTTTAGTTTAAACATAATTACTCTTTTATAAAAGTTTGGGCACCCATGGTTAAATTGACATAAATAATTTAAAATGATAGTTTATTTGCTTAAATGATACTGGAAAAGTAAACCTGGATTTTAGCATATGCAAAAGTTTGGACATCATGTCTATAGTTAATAAAACCCAATTAAGACTGGCCAGTACATGCCTTTAGTCAGCCACTGATTGTGCAAGGTCTCCTACTTATAAAGATGAGAGAGGTCTGTAATTTTCATCATAGGTACACTTCAACTATGAGAGACAAAATGAGAAATAAAAATCCAGGAAATCACATTGTAGGATTTTTAAAGAATTTAATTGTAAATCATGGTGGAAAATAGAATTTGGCACCCACAAACAAGCAACCTTAACTACTTCTTTAAGAAAGCTATTCTGTCCTCCACTTGTTAACTGGATTTAATGGGCACTGAGTTTGACCTCTTATCTGGATAAAAGACACCTGTTCACAGGCCTCAAAACAGTCAGACTCCAAAACTCAAACCATGGCCAAGACCAAAGAGCTGTTCGAAGGCCACCCAGGAGGAGGAAATTGTTACCTGCACAGGCTGGGAAGAGTGAATCTACAATAGGCAAGCAGGTTGGCTGTGAATGAATGACTAAATTCACTGTGGGAGCAACTGTAAAAAATGGAAGGACATACAAGACTATTGATAATTCCCTCGATCTGGGGCTCCACGCAAGATTCATCCCATGGGGTCAAAATGATCATTGAGAACGGTGAGCAAGGAGGGACCTGATGAATGACATGCGAGAGGCTGGGACCAAAGTAACAAAAGGCTAACCATCAGTAACACCACTACGCCAAGAGGGACTCAGATCCATGCAGTTGCCAGGTGTGTCCCCCAGCTTAAGCCCAGTAAGTCCAGGCGACTCGTCTGAAGTTATGCCAGGAGAGCATATTGGATTGATCTGGAGTTGCATCCCAAAAACACCATACCTACATGAAGCAGGGGGTGGAAAATCGGACGACTGATCCGTGTTAAGGGAATAAGAATGAATAAGAAGAACAGGACCATGCATCGTGAGATTTAAGCCAAGACCTCCTTCCATCAGTGGGGAGCATTGAAGATGGAAATGTGGCTGGGTTTCCAGCCATGGACAATGACCCAAAACACACCGCTCGGGGGCAACGAAGGAGTGGCTCCGTTAAAAAAGCATGTCAAGGTACTGGAGTGACCTTTTTTTTTTAAACAGGCCAGTCTCAGACCTAAATCCTATAGAAAATTTGTGGAGGGAGTTGAAAGTCCGTGTGCCCCAAAACATCACTGCTCTAGAGGAGATCTGCATGGCGGAAGGGCCAACCAAAAATACCAGCTACAGTGTGTGCCAACCTGGTGAAGACTTACAGGACACATTTGACCTCGTCATTCCAACAAGGTATGTTTTACAAAGTATTGAGTTGAAATTTTGTGTTATTGACCAAATACTTATTTTCCACCATGATTTACAATTAAATTCTTTAAAAATCATTTTGTCTCTCATAGTTGAAGTGTAGCTATGATGAAAATTACAGACCTCTCTCATCTTTCTAAGTAGGAGAACTTGCACAATCAGTGGCTGACTAAATACTTTTTTGCCCCACTGTATATATAAGAGAAGTCATAAGACGCATTGTCACCACATATTAAACAAGTTCCACAGGCTGCTACATGACTTCAAAATATGAGAACCAGCCCAGTTGGCAAGATGTTCATTTCTTGACTGTACACAAAGAGCCGAGCATCTGTTTCATCAGACCACAGCACTGGATATTTGAATACGTATTTGGCTGATTTAGGTCTGTATTTAAGTTTGTTCCCTGCAGAAGAGGGGCAAATTTCAACTATAAATCATCAAAAGATGTAATTTGACTATGACTGTTAAAACGTTTGCAAACGAATATATGCTGCTTTGCTAAACAAACCAACTGCAAGAGAGCAAAAATAAATGATTGCTGACAACAACAAAAAAAGAAACAGTAAG
The DNA here is from genome assembly GCA_025084515.1 of Ancistrus triradiatus. Taxonomy (NCBI): domain Eukaryota; kingdom Metazoa; phylum Chordata; class Actinopteri; order Siluriformes; family Loricariidae; genus Ancistrus; species Ancistrus triradiatus. The sequence continues at coordinate 292,820 of JAJAGP010000370.1, read as the reverse complement.
TTGTTGCTTACCTGTACAAGTGCGTGGAATATCTTGAGGATCTGTTTCTGGATGAGCACAGAGAAGACCGTGGCATCGGGCAGCAGCTGGGTGATGAGCTGCTGGATGCGGGGCAAGAACACCTCCATAGCAGCCAGTAGGGGTGTCCTCTCCTCTGCCTTTCTAAACCTGCAAACAACACGACACATGGCTACAGCCTCTCCATAGCTACGCTCTAGCATTAACCCATACTCAGTTATATCTAAGAACAAAAGCATACAAAGCACTCACTCATAGGTCTTGACGAGCTGGTAGAGTGCGAGTAGGCTCCCATACCAGCTTCCAGTGTTTTGGGATTGCAGGTACAAGCTGATCTTATCAACAATTCCAGTCCAGCGGCCAGGGAAATCGTGCTTGATGATGGCACGCAAGCAGACAGTCAACTGTGCCCTGCCAGTCACAAAAATGCACACTGCTTTTCACTTCCAATTATGGAAACATAGAAATGTGAAAAACAAATGTCCACACAGACAAACTGGCATTATTTTATAGGGGCGTAACGATATGTTCTGTTCACACTTTGATTTGCTCACGATTATCGATTGTACATTCAATCAGAAAAAACAATGCACATTTTGTTTGCAGTTGTTAAAAAAAGTCAGATGCATTCTGGGAAATTATCTGGTAAAAACATCTGGTTAAAATACCTTGGGTGCCAATTACACTCGGACACAAACTGCACACTGTGTCACTTACTGAACATGACACTATCTTCTTGACAGATGCCACAACAGAAGTGACATGAAGTTGCAAAGAAAAACTAAAAAGGCAACTGTCTGATTTTAAGCAATGTCAGTTAGGTTAGAGGCTTTTATTAGTTTAGATTTAACCTACTGTTTCATTTTACTCACTAACTGTAACCCATCGTATCAGACATGAGAATAGACGTGGGCGAGGGACTGACCGTATAGACTCGGGGCACCGAATGATGGCCTCCACAATGTTCTCACGAATCTGCCCTCGGTCATTCTCATGGATGTTGAAGGGGAAAACAACTTCTCCCAGAGATGGCTCACGGTCCTGCCAGTACTGACTCACCATATTCTTCAAGTAGATGGCAGCTATGCAGCACAAACATGTTATGAACACCTTTCCTCACGAAACAACTGACTTTCGCACTGTTCACTATACAGTGGTGCTTGGACGTTTGTGAACCCTTTAGAATTTTCTATATTTCTGCATAAATATGACCTAAAACATCACCAGATTTTCACACAAGTCCTAAAAGTAGATCAAGAGAACCCAGTTAAACAAATGAGACAAAAATATTATACTTGGTCACTTATTTATTGAGGAACATGATCCAATAATACATATTAGTGAGTGGCAAAAGTATGTGAACCTCTAGGATTAGTAGTTAATTTGAAGGTGAAATTAGAGTCACTTGTTTTCATCAATGTAATGACAGTCAGGTGTGAGTGGGAACCCTGTTTTATTTAAAGAACAGGGTTCTATCAAAGTCTGCTCTTCACAACACAGGTTTGTGGAAGTGTATCATGGTACGAACAAAGGAGATTTCTGAGGACCTCAGAAAAAGAGTTGTTGATGCTCATCAGGCTGGAAAAGGTTACAAAACCATCTCTAAAGAGTTTGGACTCCACCAATCCACAGTCAGACAGATTGTGTACAAATGGAGGAAATTCAAGACCATTGTTACCCTCCCCAGGAGTGGTCGACCAACAAAGATCCACTCCAAGAACAAGGAGTGTAATAGTTGGTGAGGTTTCCAAAAAACAAAAGACCCAGGGTAACTTAAGCAACTGAAGGCCTCTCCACATTGGCTAATGTTATGTTCATGAGTCACCATCAGAGAACACTGGAACAAAACAATGGTGTGCATGGCAGGGTTGCAAGGAGAAAGCCACTGCTCTCCAAAAACAACATTGCTGCTCGTCTGCAGATCACGTGGACAAGCCAGAAGGCTACTGGAAGAATGTTTTGTGGACGGATGAGACCAAATAGAACTTTTTGGTTTAGAAGAAAAGCGTTATATTTGGAGAAAGGAAAACACTGCATTCCAGCATAAGAACCTTATCCCATCTGTGAAACTTGGTGGTGGTAGTATCACGGTTTGGGCCTGTTTTGTTGCATCTGGGCCAGGACATCTTACCATCATTGATGGAACAATGAATTCTGAATTATATCAGAGAATTCTAAAGGAAAATGTCAGGACATCTGTCCATGAATGAAGAATAAAGTTCATGTTTTGGAATGGCCAAGTCAAAGTCCTGACCTTAATCCAATGGAATTGTTGTGGAAGGACCTGAAGCGAGCAGCTAATGTGAGGAAACCCACCAACATCCCAGAGCTGAAGCTGTTCTGTACGGAGGAATGGGCTAAAATTCCTCCAAGCCGGTGTGCAGGACTGATCAACAGTTACAGGAAACTTTTAGTTACAGTTATTGCTGCACAGGGGGGTCACACCACATACTGAAAGCAAAGGGTCACATACTTTTGCTACCCACTAATATGTAATATTGGATCATTTACATTTACATTTACAGCATTTAGCAGACGCCCTTATCCAGAGCGACTTACAATTGATACAGTCTTACAATCCAAGCAGTTGTGGGTTAAGGGCCTTGCTCAAGGACCCAACAGTGGCAGCTTGGCAGAGGTGGGATTTGAACCCTGGACCTTCTGGTCCAAAGTCCAGTACCTTAACCGCTACCACAGTCCCCCATAAATAAATGACCAAGTATAATATTTGTGTCTCATTTGTTTAACTGGGTTCTCTTTATCTACTTTTAGGACTTGTGTGAAAATCTGATGATGTTTTAGGTCATATTTATGCAGAAATATAGAAAATTCTAAAGGGTTCATAAACTTTCAAGCACCACAATGTTGTATATACAACAAATTATCTATAACAGTGACAGAATGATGACATATATAACTGCGTTATGGTGGAACTCTACAAATCCAATTCCAACGAAGCATGTAAAATGCACATAAAAACAGTGCATTGCAGTTTTTTCTCTCTCAGGTGAATTACGTGTGCGAGAACTGTGTGTGATTTACGACACAGCTGCAGGTTAGTTTCTATATGAGAATTAGGGAAGACGACAAGAATTTGCAATTCATCTGAACACAAAACAGTTTCTGTTTGTGACAGAGAGAGACAGAGAGGAAAAGTTGGGGCTGAGAGCACACTGCACACACCTTTACAGTGCAAAAAGATTTTAAACATCTTAAATATTTAAACAAAACAGAAAATCAATGTTGATATGAAATAAATCAACGTATGGGAAAGATTGGAGTACCTTGGCCATTTAGTAAATCCCTGGTACAATACCGTATCCCATATAGTATTGCTAAGTACAGTATATACACTCACCGGTCATTTTAGTAGGTACACCTCCTAGTTCCCACACTTACTGTTCACTTTGTCTGTACCACTTAACATTTAGGAGCACTTTGTAGTTCTACAGTTAGTTACAGACTGTAGTCCATCTGTTTCTCTACATACTTTGTTCGTCCCCTTTACTCTGCTCTCTAATGGTCAGGACCCCTACAGGACCAGTACAGATCAGGTACTATTTGGGTGGTGGATCATTCTCAGCACTGCAGTGACACTGATGTGGTGATGTGTTAGTGTGAGTAATGCTAGTTGCAGTGGATCACACATAGCAGTGTTGGTTGGTTGGTTTTATTTAATGCCGCTATCAGCATCAGTGGCCATTACAGCAACACACACAAGGTTACATCTATACACAAGTTACAGTGATGTGAAAAAGTGTTAGGCCCTTTCCTGATTTCCTATTGTTTTTGCATGTTTGTCAGACAAGCATTTCGGAACATCAAACCAATTTAAATATTAGTCAAAGACAACACAAGTAAATACAAAATGCAGTTTTTAAATGAAGGTGTTTATTATTAAAAGAGAAAAAAATCCAAACCTACATGGCCCTGTGTGAAAAAGTGATTGCCCCCTTGTTAAAACATAACTTAAATATGGTTTATCTCACCTGAGTTCACTGTCTCTAGCCACACCCAGACCTGATTATTGCCACACCTGTTCTCAATCAGGAAACACTTAAATAGGACCTGCCTGACAAAGTGAAGTACACCAAAAGATCCTTAAAAGCTACACATCATGCCGAGATCCAAAGAAATTCAGGAACAACTGAGAAATGGAGTCAAGGAGATCTATCAGTCTGGAAAGGGTTATAAAGCCGTTTCTAAAGTTTTGGGACTCCATCGAACCACAGTGAGAGCCATTATCCACAAATGGTGAAGACATGGAACAGCGGTGAACCTTCCCAGGAGTGACCAGCCGACCAAAATTACCCCAAGAGCTCAGCGACGACTCATCCAAGAGGTCACAAAAGACCCCACAACAACATCCAAAAAACTGCAGGCCTCACTTGGCTCAGTTAAGGTCAGAGTTCATGCCTCCACCATAAGAAAGAGACTGGGCAAAAATGGCCTGCATGGCAGAGTTCCAAGATGAAAACCACTGCTGAGCAAAAAGAACATTAAAGCTTGTCTCAGTTTTTCCAGAACACATCTTGATGATCCCCAAGACTTTTGGGAAAACATTCTGTGGACTGACGAGAGAAAAGTTGAACTCTTTGGAAGGTGAATGGAACTGTGGTCCAGTAAACGTATGCTGTGTTGGTAGTTTGTGGATGAGACTGCTGCTGTGACCCTTGTTTTGGTTTTAGGTCTGTCTTTGTAGATTGTCATATGATGTGGATAGGATTCTTGGATTCCTAGGAATACTCTGTGGTATTCGGTTGAGTGAGTACTTTGTTTATGTTTTTCAGCAAGTCTGAGGATGATTTCTGGTGTTTTATAGTCCCATGGGGGGGTATCGTCCTAGAGGTCTGGGCTAGAGAGTCCATGTGGATATCTAGTGCTGCCAGGTCTGGTTTGATGTGCAGTTCGATGGGAAGGTCCTATTGATGGTGAAATCTCAAAAACAGTTTGAAAACAGTTTGATGGCCTGGATTTGACTTTTGTCCGTAGAGTCTGATTATGTACTTCAGAGCCTGTTGTTGTCATCATGGGTATCGTGGTGGTTCACTTGCTTCCACATAAAGGCTGTCCAATAAATGAAGGAAGTCAACCACGGAGACCCATTCAGCTTATCTCCTCTAGGATACCTAGTTTCCATGTGGTGTCATAAGTCTTCTATATATCAAAGAATACTGCTACAACGTGTTGCTTGTTTATGAACCCATTTCTGATAAAGGCTTTCTTCCGTACAAGATGGTCTATGGTGCTTCATCCTTTACTGAATCCATTTTGGAATTTATTGATCAAGCCATGTTGTTCCAGGATCCATACAAGTCGGTTTATCATCCTTTCCATGGTCTTGCATAGGTAGCTTTCTATGGGCCGGTAGATGTGGGGGTCTGTATGGTCCTTTCCTGGCTTTGGGATGGGGATGATAATTGCTTACAATCTCATGGAATGTTGATTGTTATCCAAGCGAAATTTAATCAGGTTTAAGAGTGTTTTGTGGGTGTCTGTAGGAAGGTGTTTCAGGAATTGGTAGTGTACTATACCAGGGACAATGGCTCTTCAATTAGTTCTTCAATTATGAATCGTCTGTTGTTGGGTTCTTGGTTGTTTGAGAGGAATGGTTTTCCCCGTGTTGTAAGAACTTTTTCAAAGTCTGAAAGACTGTTTTCAGTTGAGGAGTTTGCAAGTTCATCTGCCATCTCCTTTTCTGTTGTCAACATGGTTCCTTGGTGTTCGTCTTTTTTTATTCAGCATGCTGCGAATCACATTCCACACTGTTTTGGAGGGTATACTCAGTTTCAAACTTGATACAAAGTTCTCCCAGGTCTGGTTTTTGGCTTATCTTATAATTCTGAGGGGCTTGTGCTCTACTGATTTTCAGTTCAGTGAGGTTTTCGGTTGTAGGGTTTGTATTGAAAGATTTTAGTGCTTTTTGCCTGGTTTGGATGGGTTATGGTATTTTGGAGTGCTTGTAGATGACCTTGGTATCGTTTGTTCAGCTGGTTCTATGAGGATCTTCGTAAACCATTCTATGGAGAGTATTGTTTTGTTCTGGAGTCCGAAGTCATTCTTCACAGAGAGTTATGACTTGATGCCAGTTTGAGAATTTAGGTTGTTTTATTGCTGATCGTAAGGTGATTTCTCAATACTTTGTAACAAACTTTGTTGGCAATGACAGAGATCAAACGTTTCCTGTATGTCTCCACATGCTCTCTGGCAAACTTCAGATGGGCCTGGACATGTACTGGCTTAAGCAGGGGGGCACGCCTGGCACTGCAGGATCTGAGTCCCTCTCGGCGTAGTGTATTACTGATGGTAGCCTTTGTTACTTTGGTCCCAGCTCTCTGCAGGTCATTCATCAGGTCCCTCCGTGTAGTTCTGGGATTTTTGCTCACCGTTCTCATGATCATTTTGACCCCACGGGATGAGATCTTGCGTGACTGAGGGAGATTAGACTGAGGGAGATTATCAGACTGAGGGAGATTATCAACGGTCTTGTATGTCTTCCATTTTCTTACAATTGCTCCCACAGCTGATTTATTCACACCAACCTGCTTGCCTATTGTAGATTCACTCTTCCCAGCCTGATGCAGAGCTACAATTTTATTACTGGTGTCTTTTGACAGCTCTTTGGTCGTGGCCATGGTTGAGTTTGGCATCTGACTGTTTGAGGCTGTGGACAGGTGTCTTTTGTACAGATAACGAGGTCAAAAAGGTGCCATTAATACAGGTAACAAGTGGAGGACAGAAGAGCTTCTTATAGAAAAAGTTACAGGTCTGTGAGAGCCAGAAATCTTGCTTGTTTGTGGGTGACCAAATACTTATTTTCCACCATGATTTACAATTAAATTCTTTAAAAATCCTACAATGTGATTTCCTGGATTTATTTTCCTCATTTTGTCTCTCATAGTTGAAGTGTAGCTATGATGAAAATTACAGACCTCTCTCATCTTTCTAAGTAGGAGAACTTGCACAATCAGTGGCTGACTGAATACTTTTTTGCCCCACTGTATGGATTTGTTTTCACCACTGTTCAACAGACAAATGCTTCTTGCGTTCAGTAGCTCCTCCAGCATTTTGCCACTTTTATCAGACTTAATACTCCCCCACACATTAGTGACATTAGAGCTGGGCGGTATGGCTAAAAATTAATATCACGGTATTTATTTAAAGATTCTACCGGTTTCAAGGTATATCACGGTACCAGAACAAACACAGAATATATATATATATATATATATATATATATATATATATATATATATATATATATATATATATATATATAGTATATACACACACATACATTATATATATATATATACACATACATATACACACAGGAGTTATACAGTTGATCCTTCACGGCTTATTTTCGACTGCATGTAATCCAAAACATGCTAGAGGACATGGTTGTGTTTTCAAAATCAATCAATTCCTTAGTAGTGGTCCCTAGTCCATTATCAGTAACGCAGTATTTAGGGAGACTATCTAGTAGACCAGCTAAGCACACTGAAATACAACAGCCAAAATCTAGAACGCTTCCTTCTCATCATGTCAGCTAACAAAACCCTTGAGTGCCTGGAACTTTGAATTTACGAACTGGATTATGAATTAACGTTAGTAAAAGCACTGTGCTATTCATGTGTGACTGAACCGGCACAGAATTGGTAATTTACAGAATAAAACAAAAATTTCACTCAAACACAAACAAGTACCTACAGTGGGTGCTTGAAAGTTTGTGAACCCTTTAGAATGTTCTATATTTTCTGCATAAATATGACCTAAAACATCAATCAGATTTTCACACACAAGTCCTAAAAGTAGGATAAAAGAGAACACAGTAAACAAATGAGACAAAAATATTATACTTGGTCATTTATTTATTGAGGAAAATGATCCAGTATTACATATTAGTGGAGTGGCAAAGTATGTGAACCTCTAGTGTATTAGCAGTTAATTTGAAGGTGAAATTAAGAGTCAGGTGTTTTCTATCAATGTGATGCCAATCAGGTGTGAGTGGGCACCCTGTTTTATTTAAAGAAACAGGGATCTATCAAAGTCTGCTCTTCACAACACAAATGTTTGTGGAAGTGTATCATGGCACGAACAAAGGAGATTTCTGAGGACCTCAGAACAAGAATTTGGAAGAAAAGCGTTACATTTGGAGAAAGGAAAACACTGCATTCCAGCATAAGAACCTTATCCCATCTGTGTAACATGGTGGTGGTAGTATCATGGTTTGGGCCTGTTTCGCTGCATCTGGGCAGGACGGCTTGCCATCACTGATGGAACAATAAATTCTGAATGATATCAGAGAATTCTAAAGGAAAATATCAGGACATCTGTCCATGAACTGAATCTCAAGAGAAGGTGGGTCATGCAGCAAGACAACGACCCTAAGCACACAAGTCGTTTTACCAAAGAATGGTTACAGAAGAATAATGTTCATGTTTTGGAATGGCCAAGTCAAAGTCCTGACCTTAATCCAATCAAAATGTTGTGGAAGGACCTGAAGTGATGTTTCAGGTCACATTTATGCAGGAATATAGAAAATTCTAAAGGGTTCACAAACTTTCAGCACCACTGTATGTGCCTGAAGCCGATCACGCCAAAACCGGCCAAATCCATTATATATGTAAATAATGAAGGCTTGAAACAGTTGCCGAATGTAAACAGATTTTATTGTACAATCTGCAGCATCTTAAAAGCAGAGTTAAAAAGAGAGAGGTGCCTATTTTCGGCTGATGTATTTTCGCTCCGGTAAGACATCCCCTGAATTCAGTGGGTTAATAATTACTCTGAATCAGTTTCCAGAGTTACTGTGTTCATAATGTTGCTCTTCTTTTGCATCTCCGATCTCACTTTATAATCCAGTTCTGTGTTCTGTTCTTTACTCTGACAGAGCCTTCCCCAGCTGTTAACTGACTGTTTCTAGGATGTGATGTATGTTATGCTACCTGGCTAGCGAGCTTTACCCAGCATGCTGTTCGGTGATGTAGTTCTACTCAGAGCTCAGCAGTGCTCATAGCAGCAAAAAATGTTCTATGATTTGCTGGCCATTTGTTAGAGCTGTATTTCTGCTCTGCACCAGTATGGAGGTATATGACAAATGCCTACCGTATGGGAAATTAACCCCGGTGTAGCGGTTGAACAGGTATACCGCCCAGCCCTAGTATGTGATATATGGTCGACCGGGGGTATGTACACTGAGCCCAGTGCTATTGTCTGTAGAAGGTAACTCGTATTCCATTTGTGTTTCTTGTAGACAGACGGCTGCACAGTTCAACATTGACACCAGTCATTGTAGTTCTAAGTAATTTGCCTTAAAGCCTCTGCAATTCCACTGTATAACGTATTCCCTTGTCATCACATGGGCAGGACACGTACATGTTGTTTTGACTTCTCTCTCTCGGTGAAGGACTCTCAGCATGTCGGTGTTGTGTCCCACATTTCTATATCTCTTGGTGCCTGTTCTTTCTGTTTACTACTTTCCTCGTTTGTTCTTGTTTGGGAACTTGATTTCTTTGTTGGTTTGCTATTTGAATCTACCTCTGCTGCTTTTGTGTCTTGGAAATTTGTTTTCTGTTTGGTGGTGTGGGTTTCTTGTGAGTTAAGTGGTGGATAGGGTTTATCACCACTTATCCATGTCAGGTTTCTTTGTGTTCCAGAGTTCATCATAGATGAACTAAGTGCTGCTTTAAGTGCTGCTGCATATGTCTTTGGAAACTGGAAGGTGGGGATTTGTTCAATTTGTTTTCTAGCTTCATAATACGTGATCTTTTTTTACTGTGTTTCATCTTTTGAATTTCCTTTTCTTTGATCCATATTGGGCAGTTTCTGGCTGCTGTGTCGTGATCCCCTTTGTAGTTTACGCATTTTGGGGGATTCTGGCACTCCAAGCCATGTTCTGGCTCTCCGCAATTACAGCATATAGCGTCACTTCTGCAGTTAGCTGCCCCGTGCCCGTACTTCTGGCATTTGAAACACCTGCGTGGATTTGGTATATAGGGGTCAACTGTTGTTTTTAGGTATCCAATAGCTACCTTTTCGGGTGGTTGAGCTTTGTTGAAGGTCAGAATGCAAGTGTGAGTTCTGATAGTTTGGTTTTGCTTCTTGAAGATGATCCGTCTGACATCTCCACTCTACCTTCAATCTCTCTGGTGTGAATTACGCCTTTACTGCTGTTGAGGAAGGGGTGCTGCATTGCTCTCATTTTAACACCTGCCAGTTCTGTTACTCAGAGCAGGTTTTCCATTTGTACGTTCTTAGCACATTCTATCAGCATTTGGCCCGATCTCAGTTTTTTGACATTCTTCACTGTACCAGCTATACCGAGAATCCATTTATGGACTGCAAACGGTGATAATTTCACTATCAGGGGTTTCTGGTGTCATGGATTCCAGCAGCATGAAGTACTGTCCACTGTCTTTCAGACATGAGCATAGGTCTTTTTTCTTGTAATTAGGGTCAAGGTTAATCATTTTTCTTTTGGCTGAATTTTTATCCACGGTAACGGGTTAATAGCTTCGCCATCCCTACTCCCCACCCACCTCGGAGCCCAACAAGGGGATACACAGAGCGGCGGATCTCCAGCGGATGTGTATCAGGGATATAGGGATGGTGTACTGGAACAGACACTAGGTGGACTCTCGCTGCACGATACTGACCCTTCGGCCAACGCCTTCTGGGGCTCACGGACACCCACATAGCGAAATGTCTGGGGTCTCCCAGGGCATGTCTTGACCAGCCGAATGATTGGAGCCGGCCTCTCCAACCTCTTGTCTATGTCAAGTAGGAGCTGAAGTGCTGTGCTGGGTTCCGGAAGCCACAGCCACTGGTTGCCTCAAGCACCAGGATCTCTTCCTCCACAGTCACCTCACGGCAAACAATGCGCCCCATTTGTTCGCCTCTTACGAAGAGCAACGGTGTGCTGAGGTCCCATTCTAGTCCATGTCCCCACGGAGGGAGGGGGACGTTCTACCTTCGAGGAACTGAGATGTCTCCTGCTATAGATATCTTGCTGCCTTTGAAAGGAAGGGATAACCTAAGCTCCTCTCTGACTAAGTCTGCTATCAAGAAGCAGGGCCCCCTTTGAGAAGGGGGGCGACACAGCAGTGCTGCTGGAGTTCTAAACACCTCAGTGATACTGCTGGACTGAAAATAGTCCACCAGCCAATAACATCCAACCACTAGAATCCTGTAGGCAGCATCCTGTGAGCACTGCTGAAGGATTAGAGGACGACTAACACAAACTGTGCAGGAGCTGCTGTCTCTGACTTTACATCTACAAGGTTGAGCAAAATGGTAGATATGCCTAGTAGAACGCACAGTGAGTAAACACAGTGTTTAAATCCAGCATCACTGCTGTGTCTTATCCCATCGTATCAGTGCGACACACACCAACACACCACCACCACATCAGTGTCAATGCAGTGCTGAGAATGATCCACCACCCAAATAGTACCTGATCTGTGGGGGGCCTGTGGGGGTCCTGACCATTAGAGAACATTAGAGTAAAAGGGACGAACAAAGTATGCAGAGAAACAGATGGACTACAGTCTGTAATTGTAGAACTACAAAGTGCTTCTGTATGGTAAGTGGAACTGATAAAATGGACAAGGAGATGTACCTATTAAAGTGGCTGGTCAGTGTAATATGGTGTCTCACACAGCTGTATAGGTAAAAGACAATACACAAATCATGGCTTTCTGTTTGTACTTGCACTTTACATACTGTCCCAGTGTGTTGGAACTGGGTTTGTACAGAGATGAAACAGAAACATACAAACTGAAAGGAATTGTATAAGTAATGCTGCAATATAGAGGTTTGAGAAGTTCTCACCTGCCTGCCGTACAGGAAAGTCCACCTGCTCAGACACAATAATCTGCAGCAAAGTCGGAGCGAAGTTAATGATCTTGTAGGACTAAGAAGTAAAGGAAAAAAAAGACACAGATTTGAAATAAGGTTTACATTTACATTTACAGCATTTAGCAGACGCCCTTATCCAGAGCGACTTACAATTGGTACAATCTTACAATCCAAGCAATTGTGGGTTAAGGGTCTTGCTCAAGGTCCCAACAGTGGCAGCTTGGCAGAGGTGGGATTTGAACCCTGGACCTTTTGGTCCATAGTCCAGTATCTTAACCACTAGGCTACCACAGTCCAAAATGGCTAGAAACTTTGTGGTGAGCAGCCTGGCACTCTCCCTGTGTCTCTGCATTGGCTTTCCTGTTCTCCAGTTTCCTTTCACATTCCAAACACATGTATTACGTCAGCTGCCGTCTCTAAAGTGTCCCAAAGTGGGTGAGTGAATGTCTGTGGGTGCATGTGCCATGGAACGGACTGGAGTCCTGTCTATGGTTGGTTAAGCCCACCTTAAGCCCTGTGCAGCCTAGGCCCCAAGTCCCCCACGGCTCTGAACTGGATTAAGTATGAAAATGGATGATATTGAATCTATGCACTTTCTATAGGGCTCCTTAAGTCCAGGGAAATAATTACCATTATCTCGCATATCAATAGTTGAGTTTAAATGTTTCTGTGTTTATTTCACAGCTTCTCTAATCAAAAAAGCGTGGACAGGTCAAAGATTAGCACCAGCACTGCCACCAAGAAAAAATACTTTTGTGAATTTATGGCCATGCGTTAACAACCATCTCCTTGATCATCATTAATGCATGGTTATTAATCATTAATGTCAATTAATAGTAGTGATGGGCCGATCCACATTTTTTCAGTTCTGATTCGATTCTAGTGCACAACTGCCGACACAGATTGTGATACAGGATTTTTTTTACTACTAATATTACTTAATATTTTGATATATTATGATTATTATTGTTGCTATTGTGTTTAAGGTCAGAACATGCTTTCTTGCTTTTCCCGACTAAAAAAATCTCCACATAAATGACCTTTTAGTTAAACCAACAGCTAATACTAATTGTTCACTCAGTTGCAAGATGTGAAATGGAATATGATCGGTAAGTGGATCAGTCCTGTCCGTCCGATATCTGATGAGTGAATGATGTCAATATCGGACCCTATGCTAATATAGGATCAGATCAGACCCATCTCTACAGTTGGTAATCATCCCAGCTTATGTGAAAAGTGAATAGAAACTTTTTTCCTTGTATTATTATTTGCATTATTAATGGAGGTCTGAAAAGTCTTCTTCTTCCGGCTTCTCCCTGTATCAGGGGTCACCACAGCAATTTAAACGTTTCCACCTCACCCTGTCCTCCACGTCCTCTACTCTCACCCCAACTCCCTGCATATCTTCATTCACCACAACCAGATAACTCCTCTTTGGTCTTCCTCTCCATCTCTTGCCTGGCAGCTCCATCTCCAACATCCTCCTACCAATATATCCACTATCCCTCCTCTGCACATGTCCAAACCATCTCAGTCTATCCATCTCGAATTTTGTCTCCCATTTTTCCAACCTGTGCTGTCCCTCTGATGATCTCATTCCTAATCCTGTCCACCCTAGACACTCCTAAAGAGAACCTCAACATCTTAAGTTCTGCCACCTCCAGCTCTGCTTCCTGTCTCTTTGTCAGTGCCACTGTCTCTAACCCATACAACAAGGCTGGTCTCACTACTCTCTTATAAATCTTTCCTTTCACTTTTGCTGGAGGTTTGAAAACAGTATACCTTCTTAATTTGGGCAGCTGCCATTTACATCAAATAAATGCTCCTGTCAGAGCTGCAATATAAATATTTTTCAGTAATTTACAGAATAAAACAAAAAATTCACTCAAACACGAACAGTAGCTACAAATAGGAAAACCAGATAAACTGCTGATTTTGTAGTCTCTCAATTCTTTCCAGAGCCGTAATAAATAACAATGACAATCAATGGCAGTCACTATGCACAACGAGGCAAATCGATACATTTGTGTTAAGTCAATGGGACTGTGGTAGCCTAGTGGTTAAGGTACTGGACTCTGGATCAGAAGGTCAAGGGTTCAAATCCCACCTCTGCCAAGCTGCCACTGTTGGGTCCTTGAGCAAGGCCCTTAACCCACAATTGCTTGGATTGTAAGATTGTACCAATTGTAAGTCGCTCTGGATAAGGGCGTCTAATAAATGCTGTAAATGTAAATGTAAGTCAGCTAGACAGTCGCTAGCTTATTATTTGCCTGTTTTATCAGGTACATCTACTGTTAGTACATTGTAATTCATCCCCAATCGATGAGACTTTATCCATCAGAGGAATGGGACAATAACAGAGCTATACAACTACGAATATCCAACAGTTAGAACTCTTTCTTACACTTTACCCCCCAAGTATGGCTCGACTGAACCCAACCCCCAAGTAAGGTCTGACTGTCTGTCTTTAGCCAACAAGTCCACCTTCATCCAGCACTTACAGGATCCCTAAACCTTAACATAAACTTCTTCATGAATTAAATATCTACTGAAGAGATAATAATGCATTACTGTAACTATCTCTCGTGTTGGCTGAAAATGCAAATAGGGTCATGTAGACAAAAACTAACACTGGTGGAGACTAGGAGTGGAGCAACACATTGTATATTGAGATAGACGTCCTAGTTAGTAACTGTACATTCACAAAATGTACCAACAAGGCTTTCCTTTGTCTACTAAAGTGCCCACTAAATGTATACAAAGTGCACATTTTGGAAGGTTTTCTGCTGTGGAATGAATGATTCAAATAACAACTTGTCACTGGTGGTCTTTTTCCACTGATGCTTAGATTGTTGTTGACAAACTGAGCAAGACTTGGCTATAGACAGTGACTATATACATCCCTATAAAGTGCAAGTAGGGATAACTGATAAAACAACACTGAGTGTAAGTACAAGACCATCGCGCATAAAGTACAGAGCGTGATTTGTAATATCACACGTGATCAGGCATCCTGTGGTAGCCTAGTGGTTAAGGTACTGGACTCTGGACCAGAAGGTCCAGGGTTCATATCCCACCTCTGCCAAGCTGCCACTGTTGGCTCCTTGAGCAAGACCCATAACCCACAATTGCTTGGACTGTAAGATCGTATAAATTGTAAGTGGATAAGTCTGCTAAATGCTGTAAATGTAAATCAGGCTTAGACAGAAGAAGCATACTTCCACACGAGTCCCGTATGAAATCATAACATCACCTATTGTTCACTTAGGGCACTCCATCATCTTATTGGTGCAACTAAGGCTAACCCTAGCGAGCTAAACAGAGTTATCCCAGCCTGCAACGAAAAGCAACAGACGTGACTGACCACTCTTCATAACAAACATAACTGAAAGTTTTTCGCTTCCTCTTTAGTTCAGCCAGAATGCGCCGTCTGTATTGTATCTAACCCTCAAGCCTTCATCTGAGTTCTGAAGCTCATCAGGCCAGTGTACGATCAATAAAGAAAAAGTTATTAAACATTTGCAGACCTGGTTGAGCTCATTTTCAGCTGCTATTCTCAGATTTGGGTCTATGGTTCCTTTTAAAGCTTGAATAATCCGATTAGGATCCATCGAGATCTCAAAAGCGGAACAATCGCAACTTTCTGACCAATAGCTAGCTATTCTAGCTAGCCAGCTAACGGCACACATACGCTGAGATTGGCTGAACTACGAATGTGTTGCTATTGGATATAAAGTGCACTACATAGGCTGTGCACGCCAGCATCGGATGCCATATGTGCAAGGCTCCTTTTAGAGGGCATAGGAAGTCGTTTGACATCCAGCCCTAGTTTTGCAGTCAGTTGTGTCCCGTTTTACCGGTAAGGAAGAGTAGTTGTCGCAAAACTATGTCAACACGATTTATGGCAGCTGTCAAGAGACGTGTCCGAAATCGAGCGTTATTCAATAGACTGTGATACAGAACTCCTTACGTTCACGTGTTATCATAATTTCAAAATAGCACTGATTTAAACACAAGAATGAATGAGATTTGTACATATAAATGAATGTTGTTCATTGTTAATCCATGCGATAACGTCAGATAATTAATTAAGGAATATGTCTACCTATATATAATGCCAATCAAATAAGAGCTCATAAATCACTTTAAAATTATTTGCATTAATTTCAAAGCCAAATGCATTAGAATATAAATCTAGTCTAAGGTAATAGTGCTACTCTGAGGGGGAAAAACAGCAAAGACCAGACTTTGTTGTGGCCACTGGTATAAACCAGCATAAATCAACCTGGACCAACATGGAACATGAAACTCGTATAGGTTGCTGACTGACCACCATACCAGTAAAACCACCATACCACAACACAACCATAAGCTGGCATTTTTCCTGTAATTTCATAGTGCTACATAATACAAAATTTAGGCTGGTTTCCTTATGTAAAAAGCATATGATATCATGAAAAGCAATAATCATGAAACCCCACAATGCAAGTGCCCTAGACCTTACTCTGTATTTGTTACAAACATTAAAGGTGTTTTGTACCAGCTAGGGTGCATCATTTGGAATCCAACCTTCAAGACTACACTAGTTGCTATCCACTATGCTTTTAGACATCAGTTACAGAATGACTTATCCCTCCAAAATATGTATATAATATATGTATGTAACATATGTAGTGGAAAATGTGTGATTTTGGACAGATCTTGCTTTTAGAGAAATAGTTAGGAATCTGTACATATGTTCAAATGTCATTGTTGTTTACAAAGTTGTTTATTCCTAAATTCTCTTGTATTATCTTGCCTTACAGTAGCACCGAGTTAGTTTACTCTGGA
Source organism: Ancistrus triradiatus (assembly GCA_025084515.1). Classification (NCBI taxonomy): domain Eukaryota; kingdom Metazoa; phylum Chordata; class Actinopteri; order Siluriformes; family Loricariidae; genus Ancistrus; species Ancistrus triradiatus. Next base: position 276,110 of record JAJAGP010000370.1, on the reverse strand, counting down.
GTGTTGTTGTGCTAAATATGTTGGCTATCGGACATACAGATAGTATCAATTAGCCAACCAGAAAATGCTTAAAATCAGCCAAAGGCCTTGTGGTTAATTAGGAGAGGAGAAGATATAAGGTCTCTCCGACTTAGTTCAGCTTTTTCACCAGACTGATAACCAGGAAGATGGTTGTGGGGGGAAGCTGTTTCGCACTTTTAGTTTATGGGTTAGAGGTGTCCTGTGAAAAGGTACGAAAGAAGACGTTGATAAATTTAAAGGTAAACAGACACAATACTAATCAGTGATGGGAAACGTTCCACTCGCTTTTTGTGCCGTCTCTCTTGCCGTAGTATTTTGTAATGGTGCATGTGATAGTCAACAGATAGTTCTTCATTAAAGCGATTGGGCTGTTTAAATGCATTTTTTGTCTTGTGATTGCTATTTCACGTTTTAGTTACCAAGCCATGGCAATGTAAAGCCTAACCGTGTATCTAGTAACTAACTAGATTCACCTCCTGTCGGCTCTGCTCGTGCAGACCGAATAAACATGTCGCTTTTCTTTTAGTCGAAATCAGTAGAGTTAGATCTGATGGGGGACTCTGTGCGGGAAGAGGAGCTTCGTCCGGTTCCTAGAGAGCAAGCTGTGCTGGAGAGTTTCTTCACTCAGCTCGGCATGTTCTGGTTTGATCGCGCTAAAGATTATGTGGAGAAGGAGAAGGAGCAGAGCAGCAGGAGCGCCGCGGCTATCTGGACTTCTCTGCTCGCGGCTCTCGCTCACCTAGCAGCCGCAGAGAAAGCTTATCACAACATGACCTTCCTGGGCCAGAAACTAGGTAAACACAAGCTCACTCAGAGTTAGGAGTTTATACACACATCAGTCAAAAGCTTAAAACCACACACACACATGCAAAATAGCAAATACAGTTGATGATCTCATTACATTTAAGTTATGGGATATATTAAGGTAAGTGAACAGTCGGTTCTCGTAGTTTACGTGTTGGATGTAGGAGAAATGTTCAGCAGTAAAGACCTGAGTGACTTTAACAAGGGAAAATTTGTTAAATGACTGGGTTGGAGTCTTTCCTAAGTAACAAGGCTTGTGGGTTTCTCCTGGTCAGCAGTGCAGAGTACCTACCAATAGCCATCTGAGAAGTGACAAACCATGGCCCAGCCAAGGTCCCCAAGGCTCACTGATCTGTGAGAGAACAGAATCCTATCCTGCCTGGTCACAATGGACAGAAGGTCCACCTCTGCAAAGCTGCTACTGTTTGGACTTTGAGCAAGGCCCTTAACCTGCAGTTGTTGTAAGATTGCATTAATTGTGATTAACCCCAAATCAGAAAAAGTTGTGACGGTATGGGAAAATGCAAATATTAAAAAAACACACACAAAAAACATGCAGTGCTCCTTACATGTACTTTGACTTTTATATAATTGTAGACAGTATGAACCCAGGATATTTAATGCTTTGTCTGATTAACTTCATTGTATTTTTCGTCAACTTCATTCTCCTTTGCTGCATTTCAGCCCTGAAACACATTCCAAAAAAAGTTTGGACGGGGGCAATTTATGGCTAGTGATGAGGTAAAAAAAAAAACATCTAAATCATGATGTGATTTCAGCAGGTGATGTCAAGTTGATTATTATCATGATTTGGTACAAAAGCAGTGTCCATTAAAGGCTGAGTCTTTGAGGCTCTCCAGTTTGTCAACAATATGTGAGAGAATTTATGTAAAAAAAATTGTTTCTCAAAGAAAGACTGGAAGGGATTTACAGATTTCAGTCCTAACCTTTTTCTCATTTGATTTGTTTTGCGTTGTCTTCGATAAATGCATGGACGTCTCTGGAAAAGCTGTCGTTTTGAAGGAATTAATGTTGCTCTAAAATGTGTACTTTTCTGCATTAATGCTGCCATCACAGAACTGAAAATGACATTTGCCAAGATCACTGACACAACCCCATACCATGACAGACCCTGGCTTTTGGAAGCTAATAATTGTTTGGATGTCTTTGGTCTGGAGCACACAGCCTGCATTGCTTCCAAAAATAGATCTGGAATACTGATTCGTCTGACACCAATACATGTTTCAACTGGGTGATGGTCCATCCTAGATGCCTCTGAGCCCAGAGAAGTCGATGCCACTTCTGGACATTGTTAACATTCACACAGAGTAAAGTTTTAAGTGACGTTTGTGAATGTAACTCCGTATTGTAGTGCTTGAAAAAGGTTTGATAAAGCAATCCCTTGCCCATGTGGTTCTATCAGCTGTTGACGAATGACGGTTCTTGATGCAGTGACGTATGGGAGATCACGGCTCTTCAGTTTAGGCTTGGCTTTTGCCCTTTACACACTGAAATTCTTCCAGATTCCTTGAAATTTTTAACAATATTATGCACTGTAGGGGGAGAAATATGTAAATTCCTTACAATATTTCTTTGAGGAACATTGACTTTAAACATATCAATAATTTTCTCACACCATTGTTGACAAACTGCGAATCCTCTGCTCATCTTTGCGTCTCAAAAACTCAGCCTTTCATTGACAATGATTTTGTACCAAATCATGAATATAATGACCTGTTGACATCACCTGTTTGAAATCAAAATTTAGTTTTTTCTTATTCTTTTTTTAAACATCACTAGTCCTAATTTTCCCAGTCCCAACTTTTTCTGATAGGGACTGTGGTAGCCTAGCGGTTAAGGAACTGGATTATGGACCAAAAGGTCCAGGGTTCATATCCCAAGCTTCCACTGTTGGGTCCTTGAGCAAGGCCCTTAACCCACAATGGCTTGGATTGTAAGACTGTACCAATTGTAAGTCGCTCTGGATAAGGGTGTCTGCTAAATGACATAAATGTATAATAGAAATGTTTAATGCAGATTAAGGGAGGAATGTGCTACATCACAGTTCCGTGCCACCTGATGAGTAATCTTCAGTAATCTTGATCACCATGCCAAGCCCTCTACACTCATCAGGTGAAAGAACCTCTTGGAGCAATGGGAGAAGATTATCTGGTCCAACGAGTGCCATTTTCTTTTCCATAATGTCGACAGTTGGGTACGAGTGTGGTGTTTCCCTGGTGAAGTGATGGCACCAGGAGGCACTGTGGGAAGAAGACAAGCTGGTGGATGGAGTGTGATGCTTTGGGTAATGTTCTGCTGGGAAAACCTAGTTCTGGAGCTAAGTGATAAAGTAATAATAGGTCTGAATCTAAAATGTGCAGTAGCTTCTCTCCTCCCTATGTAGTGCACTATTTGCAGCTTGGAATCATCTTTTTTACACTCTTTATAGTTCACTACATATGAAGTAGGAAGCGTTTCACTTTACCACAGCGCTGCTTCAATATTTCAGAATGAGTTATTCTGTCTTTTTAGTTTGGACTAGATGAATCAAAACACAATTCCACCACAAACTATTGAAAGCTACACTGAACTGGCATCTGCTTCACTTTGGCGGTCTAGTACATGGTAGAGGAGGTACTTTAAAAGCACGGAGTTTGAAAGAAGACAGGGTATGGCTGCGCATTTTAGCTGTTCTTGATGAAGGCAAGTAAGTGATACTCTTGCTATTCAAATAGCTGTTGCAAATAATTGAACTATTCTGCCTTGTCTCTTTCTGCTTTTCCTGCTGAGCCTCACGCTCACATCGTAAGTACACTTGGAAATCCGCTGTGCTGTCACATAAAATACAGTTTCTATTCAGATGGTTTTGTGGGAGAGAGCAGGGTAAGAAGATGCTGAGCAAATCAACATGCTGAATGCATCTCTACAGTAAAATAGGATTTTAGCCATATTAAATAAAAAAAAAATAGGAAAACATTATGTGGAGGTTAATGTTGCTATTATATACATCAATATATGGGAAACACTGAAGCATCTTGGCTGTTTAATCAATACCAGCACACTACGATATCCCATATAGCATTGCTAAGTATGCATAAGATCACATAACATGCAGTTTCACAGACTGTATCATGGACGTTAAGTGACGCATAGTTGTGTGTGAGTGTGAATTCTCACACTGAAAAATGAATAAAAAAAAACTTCTTGGCAAGAAATGGTCAAAGTGCATTTGGTTGAAATCCCCTGATAGAACCTCTGGGGTGAGCTAAAGGGGAGAGTGCAAGAAGAGAGGACCTTGGACCTGGAAGTCTCCAACCATATAAGATGATGTAGGAAGATTAAGTGCTTTTTCATTAGCAATGGTTATTGTCATGTGTACTGGTCGACGGATGTGGGTTTTTTAATGGCCGATATTTCGAGACCAGGCTGACCGGTGGCTGATATTTTTTTGGGAAGGAAAAAAAAAAAACTTGCTAGCAAAAAAATAAACAATGTTAGAGTAGTGCACATGGTGGCAGCATCTTTTTGTTTTCAATCCCAGTCCCAGTTGAGAGCAGCAAGTTTTCATCTCCTCATAAATGGCCCCACCCTGACTGGATAGTCTGTGTATTTTCCTTTTTAGTCACTCAGTTCTCCCAGCTTATGATCTGCAACTGGTAATGCAGTAAACATCGTTCTCTGCATTTTCCCTGCTATTTTTGAATATAGGCCTCATGAGCGCAGATATCGGCCGATGCCTATTATTTCAAAATGGCTATCAATTATTTCATTATAAGAGAATTCTCACTGACTAAAAGCCTACTTCAGTTAAAGGTTGGGGTTTTCTTCAATAATTAGTGATTGTATATGCAATATACAGTGGTGCTTGAAAGTTGAACTCTTTAGAATTTTCTGTATTTCTGCATAAATATGACCTAAAACATCATCAGATTTTCACACAAGTCCTAAAAGTAGATAAAGAGAACCCAGTTACACAAAGGAGACAAACATATTATACTGGTCATTTATTTTTATTGAGGAAAATGATTCCAATATAACATATTAGTGAGTGGCAAAGTATCGTGAAAAACTGTTGCTTTCAGTATCTGGTGGTGAGCCCCTGTGCAAGCAATAACTGCAAGATAAAAGTTTTCCTGTACACTGTTGATCAGTCAGAACTTTGAACTTCTTGGCCATTCAAAACATGAACTGTATTCTTCTGTAACCAGTTCTTGGTAGAACGGCTTGGTGTTGCTTAGGGTGTTGTCGTTTGCTGCATGACCCACCTTCTCTTGGAGATTCTGTTCATGAGAACAGATGTCCTGAATTTCCTTTAGAATTCTATGATATCATTCAGAATTCATTGTTCCATCCAATGATGGCAAAGCCGTCATGAACAGATGCAACAAACACAGGCCCAAACCATGACACTAACCCCACCCATTGTTTCCACAGGATGGGATAAGGTTCTATGCTGGAAGGCAGGGGTTTCCTTTCTCCATACATAACGTTTTTCTTTTAAACCAAAAGGTTCTATTTTGGTCTCATCCGTCCACAAAACATTCTTCCAATAACCTTCTGGCTCGTCCACGTGATCTTTAGCAAACTGCAGACGAGCAGCAATGTTCTTTTTGGAGAGCAGTGGCTTTCTCCTTGCAACCCTGCCATGCACACCATTGTTGTTCAGTGTTCTTCTGATGGTGGACTCATGAACATTAACATTAGCCAGTGTGAGAGAGGCCTTCAGTTGCTTAGAAGTTACCCTGGGGTCCTTTGTGACCTCACCAACTATTACACGCCTTGCTCTTGGAGTGATCTTTGTTGGTCAACCACTCCTGGGAATGGTAACAATGATCTTGAATTTCCTCCATTTGTACACAATCTGTCTGACTGTGGATTGGTGGAGTCCGAACTTTTTGGAGATGGTTTTGTAACCTTTTCCAGCCTGGCTGCCACTGTTGGCACTTAAGCGAGACCCTTAATTTCGCGTCCGCCAGGGAAATTATATCACTTCTAACCCTGCACTCTGAGCACCCAGCTTCATAAGTATATATTGTATGTGAAGAAAATACAGGTATACAGTGCCGTATGTGTATAAATGACAATACAAATCCATTTTTACTTACCGGTATTTAACTTTAGTCTCCATCATCTGCATATGGCAGCTTTTCACAGCAGATGGCGTCAGTGAGCTATATGTGAAATTATGTTTTATTTTTTTCCCCCATCAAATAAATTCTTCCTGCCTAGTTTGCAGTTTTGTAAATCGATTTATTTTTCATCATTTGAACTCACTTTTCCTGCTGAGGGTCATGAGTTTTCCAGTACATGGCATACTGGAATGCCTTATGACACCAGTCCATTGCAGGGCTGGGTAAATGTGATGCCTGACCCAATCAGAAAGCTCCGCTATCTTCATGAACCTCAGTCCATTTGTTATTGGGCTAGTGTGTTAGGCCAAACAAGCCCAGCTTGGATATTGTTTTTTGGAGTAGTCCTTAGAGACCACCATTACTGACTTGGTATCTTTTGTGCTACTGTGTTTGTATGCAGGTGGCCAGTCCTTCTTTAGCAGGAAGGATTCCATTAGGACCATTTACACATCCCTCCACAATGAACTGAAGAAAGTGGTTTCCATGGGGCGCCCCTCGCCAATCAGTTCCACACGGTATCTGGAGGAGCTCCTCTCTCATCTATCTGAGCAGCTGTGCCACTTCACCCAGGCCAGGATGGAGCTTGCTGACCTCTACGAGAAGATGCATTCCCTCAGCAGTCAGAAAACGGTCAACTCTGAGGAGCTGGTGAGCACGCTGGAGAGCATCCTGCAGAAATATAGCTCCAGGTGAGGTGGCGGGGGTTGGTGTGCAGTGGTGAGTTTTAATTGACTGTGGGAATATGTTGTTGTAAATGTTTAACAGAATAATGGGAACATAATCAGTGTGCATGTGTGTGCACATTTAACTCTGGTGGGCGGATTCGAAACTGAATCGATTCATTTGAAGCTCCGTAGCAAAACGAAAAAGTCACGTGACTGTCCAAAAAAAGGTTTCATTACGTCACATCGTCACGGTTCGGTGTACGCGCAAAAGCAAGTGCAAGCAGCTGATCTGAGTTCATAATGTTTTTAACCAGAATGCTTCTACATGAGTGTCGGAAAATCGAATCACTTATCCTAGAACTGTGATTAGTGTCGACATGACACGTTACGTCATTGCCACAAGCTCACAAATAAAGGAGATGCGATTTCTGTGGAAAGAAGTAACACATTTTTCACTGTTGACTTATTATTTTGCAAATTATATAATTTTTACAATTGGAGGATCTCGAAAACGAGCAAGGTCTTCTGTTGGGGATCATTTAGAACTTTGAACAAACAAGTAAAGAGACGGATGTTACTGTTAGACCACTGATTGGACAATAGGTGTCACTGTGGTGCGATGATTCGAACGTTTCACAAGCTCGAATTTGTCCGAATCATTTATTTCATTTTGTTCGATCTCTCAGAAGCCCCACTTATGCCATCACTAGTCATTAAAACATATGTCGTTAAAATGTCCAATAGTGACGTTAAATAACCAAACAAACTGTTCAGTTTGAAACAAAGGACAACATTAGCCTTGAATGGGATTAATTAGAAATTGGCTTCTCCTGTGCCCACCTTGTCAGTGCTCACATGACTGTAATTAGCCTATTAAGATGGCTTTGATGCTTTACAAGGCAAGGTTTATTAGCTCTTCCTTGTTCACAATGGCAAAGACTAGACAGCTGATCAGAAATGCCATTATCATCCAGCACAAGCAATCTGTGCAATGCTGTCTCCAAGGGCCTTGGCATCCCTGCTTCTACAGTCTGAAATTTTATCAAGAAGTTTGCTACTCATGGAACAGTCAACGACCTTCCAGGACGTCTTGGAAAGAGGTAAATTGATGAGGGAACTCTACAAAAGTTGGTTTTAAATGTGGCAAAGAAACAACGTACAACATCCAAAGACCTTGAGGGCGAGCTGAAGACATCTGGAGTGATGGTTTCAACCCGTACCACATGCTGCATACTGAACAAAACATGATACCTTACATGAGCAAAGACTATGAAGTACCCAGACTATGAAGGACCAAGAAGTAAATAAAGGCATAAAACAGAGTGACTGAACTTGGCCAAATCTGACAAACCACAATCCTTGTGGGGGAAAATGTTCTTCGGACTGATGAAACCAGCCTAGAGCGCTTTAGCAATCCATACCAGCGTTATGTTTATAAACGATAAAATGAAGCCCTACCTATAGTGAAGGAGGATCCATAATGTTGTGGTGCTGCTTTGCTGCCTCTGGGACTGAAGGACTTGAACATGTTAGAAGACTTACTGAGGATTCCTGCTATATTCAGTAACGTGAGAATTTAAATACATGTGTGCGTTGTTCACTTTAACATCCAAGGTCTTAAGGATTATAATCGGATATAAAAATCTGTCTTGTGTACATCTAATAAACTTCTGAATGACAGAAAACTAGTACGAGTGAACCTTGTGACACCAGTTTTTATTTTATTTTATACAAGATTGAAAGATTAGAATTACAGTACTATACAATGCTGTACTAAATGTTTTCATATTGTGTTTTAATTAATGTTATTGTTTAAAGTAATACAATATGTGAAAAGGGTCTACTGTATGACTATGGTAATGTTCGGTAACGCCCATATCCATATGCACGCCAATATTCAGATTTCTGATTAAGCATGTCTGTTTTAATCCCAAAACAAAGGATCATTTGAACCTACATGGAGAACCACAGACTATGGTTTAAGGAGTTTTTCAGAACAGTTAGTTTGCTAGTACACTACCTGACTGTGAGCTCACCCACTGCCTGTTCAAGGTGAATTTTGCTTGCTACTGAATTGATGCAATAATGGACAGGGCGTAGTAAGGAAGCATGATGTAAAGATAAATAGGACAGATGCTAGGTCACAGGGGGATGGCTGAGACAGACTGGATCTCTGCAGTGTTATCTGATCAATTAATCAGGCTTGGTGAGCTCTTAGCTGCAGTGTTCTGCCTGTCAGCCGTTTGGTTTGTTTACTTCTGAGCTCAAATCAATTAGAAAAATGTTTGGAGCACTATTTTTTTTTTTTTATCTTTCGGTAATAGAGTAATAGCAGTATCAGAAGTATGCCATCCATAATCAGCTGCAAAAAACAAGGTTTAAAAAAAGTTGATTCATTTGAGTTCTTCACTTTTAACACAACAGTGTCTCACAATTGTGTCTCTCATAGTTTCGCATTCCTTGTGAAACTATGATTGGACATGTTTCCAATATGATATTTTTATATTGTAAATATACACTCACTGGCCACTTTGTTAGGTTCACCTTGCTAGTACTGGCTTGGACCCCCTTTGGCCTTCAGAATTTCCTTAATTATTTATGGCATAGATTCAGCAAGGTGTTGGTAATATTCCTCAGAGATTTAGGTCCATATTGACATGGTAGCGTAACGCAGTTGCTGCAGATTTGTCCACAGCACATCCAGGATCCAAATCTCCCGTTCCACCACATCCCAAAGGTGCTATATTGGATTGAGCTCTGGTGACTGTGGAGCCTATTTGAGTACAGTGAACTCCTTGTCATGTTCAAGAAACCAGTTTGAGATTATGGTCTTTGTGACATGGCCTGTTATACTGTTGGAAGTAGCCATTAGAAGATGGTACAAAAAAGGGATGGACATCATTAGCAATGATACTCTTGTCTGTGGAGTTTAACTAATGCTCAGTTGGTATTAAGGGCCCAAAGTGTGCCAAGAAAATATCCCCAACGTCATTACATCACCAGCAGCCTGAACCGTTGGTACATGGCAAGAAGGATCCATGCTTTTGTGTTGTTTAGACCAAACTATGACCCTATCATTTCAAGTGTTCAAGCAGAAATTGAGAATCCTTAGACAAGGCAACATTTTTCCAATTTCTATTGTCCAATTTTGGTGAGCTATGTAAATTTTAATCTCAGTTGCCCGTTTGATGTGTTGTGCATTCAGATATGCTCTTCTGCAAACTTTGGCTGCAACCAGTGGGTATTTGAGTTGCTGTTGCCTTTCTATCAGCAATAATTGTTGTTCGAATGAAAGCACTTCAATTCAAAGTTGGATTCCAGTCATTATGGTGAGCCCTTGGTGACAGTCATTACCGCTGTCACCTCACAGCTCCAGACAGCATGTGTTTGCATGTTCTCCTCATACAGTGGGGCAAAAAAGTATTTAGTCAGCCACTGATTGTGCAAGTTCTCCTACTTAGAAAGATGAGAGAGGTCTGTAATTTTCATCATAGATACACTTCAACTATGAGAGACAAAATGAGAAAAAAAACA